>JAOBAT010056312.1:0-27402 GCA_026413305.1 Hydrozoanthus tunicans | reverse complement strand
CCTTCGCAATTCAGTCCATGACTGCAAGTAAGAGCGATTAGCTCGCTAGATATTATTATTATTATTATTATTATTATATTTATTATTATTATCATTTTTATTATTGTTGTTATTATTATTATTATTATTATTATTATCATTATTATTATTAATATTATTTTAAACAGTTGACTACTCCGGGTCCTTAATTCGTCATAAGTTACAGTCACCTACAGTTGCAGGCTAGAAAGCTGCGAGATGTGGTTTTGGAGAAAAGTTCTAAGTATCTCATGGTCAGATTAGATCAGCAGTGCAGTAATGTTACAAAAGGTCACTAATGAGACGGCAAAGAGCATAGATTGGCCATATCCTACGGCACGGTGACCAATTGATGGTCTTGTTTGAAGGGAAAGTGGGTGGCAAGAAGCCGCCGGGCAGAAAAAGAAAAAGGATGTTAGACTATCTCGAAGGAAATGCCTCCTATGCTCAAGTGAAGAGGCTGGCAGAAGGCAGAGCTCTTTAAAAATGAACCTGCCACTAGGCCGAACACCAGAGAGAGGGAGCCGCAGGCGAATTTTGCACAACTTTAAGCAACTTTAAGTTGCTTTAAATCGTTTTTAGTTGCCTTAAATTGACTAAAATTGCCTAAAATTACAAATTTTGGACAGCGTGTCACTCAAATTGACTTGAATTGCACGCATCAGCCACAATCTCTTTCTCGCCGGACAAAACTTCCTTAAATCGCCTAAGATCTCCTTAAGTCACTGAAAAATGTTTAAGATAGCGACGACTTAAAATTAAGGACCGAGTAGGCCTTAAGAAGAGTAAAATAAAAAAAGTGATTTTACCGGCATAAAACAGCTACTAAAAACAATAAACCTTCTTAAAATAACTGCAAGCTTTATAGGGGAGTCGAGCGAGTTTTGTATTACCTGAAAATATAAAATCATGACCCGGGTAGAGTTTAATCCAACGTGACACTTTATTCGTGCTTTTTCGAAGCTGCTTGGGAAGAAACTTCAAATCTAAGCCAATTTTCACTCTGTTTCATGACTTTTTAACGTAAAGTATTTATCAACAGTTGTTTGACATTGAAACTGAACAAAAAATAATAAAAAATTTACAGGTTCTAATAAAAACAAATTCTACAGCACTGTTGCTATGGATACAAGCTCTTCCAACGCCAAACACAACTGTTTACTCCGCTAAAAATTACGGTTATCTAAAAAATTATGGCTTCGGAAAAATAAATAGACACAAAACAACTGAAATATAAATACACAAAGTTAAAGTTTTTTAACTCGCCAAGTTTTTGCCGAATTTGACGAGTTGTAAACTCCGTTATTCTTCAGATGGTAAATTTATTATTGGAGAAAACAATTAGCTTGGCGCAAGTTTTCTAAAAAAACTAGTTTTGATGTTTTTGTCTTATTGAAAACAAAAAGAAGTAAAAAAAATGAACAAAATTGACTGCACCTCTTGCAAGAAACTTAAAATATCTTTTACAAGAAAAAAGAAAGAAAGTTACTTTAAAAACATAATCAACTTGAACTCTGCAACAACCGGGTTTTAACTCCTGCTAAGTTCCGGGTATAGAGTTTAAAAAATATCACGAAAATGGTTTAAACTTGATAAAAACTTGAGCATACGAACCTTGCTGAACTTTAATTCAAGACAAGAAAAAAAATCAAAATATTAAAGTAACTTTTTGTGGGCTTCGAAAACTACTTCAGAAATGAGTCGCGATTGTTTGTTTTATAGAAAGTTTTGGTCTTTCTCGAGTTAACTTAGTTTTCAAAAAATTAACTCGCTCTTGAAGTTAATTTCTTAATTTCCGATCTCTTCATTGCACGAAGAAATAGTTGCTGCAAAGTAATTATCATCAAGTCACTGAGGCAAAGTTATTTCAAAGATGTTTTTTTCGATTTTTGCAACCATAATCAACCGTCCAGCCATAGCATCTATAGAAAAAATCGAATCGCATCTTATAAGAGATAAAATTCAAAAACCGAAGCACAAGATACTGTTTATAGCTTAATACTATTTAAAACCCAAAAGTTTATCGGAACTTAGAGAATAGAACAGAAAAATTGGTTCTGAAAGTTTAACAAACCTATTAGTCTTGCATGAGAACTTAAACACATTTAATTTACTTAGTTCTCAAATAATAATCCAAGATATATACTTACATGCTTTTCTAGCTCAGTTCCAAAGGTCGAAAGATTTGCGCTCTGCCAAAGGTATTGAGTTTGTTCGGACATCTTGCGTTCTCACTTCGGCAAAAGTTTGATAATTTTCAGCTGTGCTTTGCAAGTCAACAGGTTCTCTTCGCACCCTTTTTGACTTTGGAGTATTGATTAAGTAAACCATTTTACCCCCCGTAAACTGTTTGTATTTATCGTCCAACAAGATCCGTTTCAATTTTTGTTTACCGCAATGAAAACTGCATGTCTACTTATAGCATACAAAAAATTAAGAAAACAATTTAATATTTGCATTTTTATGAGCGTCCTCTTGCTTTTCAAACAGTCCTTTCTAAACACATCTGCGGCGCGGATTTTGATAGATTGAATTGTTTTTACATTGTTTAGAAGTTTAAAAACGACTTGCAACATTTCATGTTTGTTCTTGTCTGACCAAATGATTACGATATCAAATGTTTTTTCTAGCATTGATAGAAACGACCGAAAAAAAACCTTACACAAATAAATTATTTTCTAATATTTGTTTGCAAGCATGGTAGCAAAATTTCCATACACTGCGATATAGTTTTGATAATTTTGAAAGCTGCTAAAGATTATAACTAATGCTTGAATCAGAAAACCATCGACCCAAATTTCTCTAACAACTCTTTAACTTTTTTACTAATTTTTTTACTTCAAAGAGAAAGTTTTGAAAGAACAAAGTGGCTTTACAATATCTGATATTTCTTCATTCTACTCATAGTAAAGGTAGCTTAGATTACTAGTAGAATCAATATCAAATTTGATTTGTGAAGACAGCCGTATTTTTCTTTTCTCGCCTATTTTTAACAGTCTCAATCACAATGCCATTAATTTTTTAATGCGATTGTATTTTGTAATGATCCTTCACTTAAAATATTTTCTATGGAATGACTTTGTTTGGTCACGGTCTCAAGACAAAAGTTTGACAACTCTCACAGTAATTAAAGAAACTTTTGACTCACAAGTTGAAAGCTCTCTCAGTCACTAACCATATCGAACCCGCAACTCTCTGATTACCGGCCAGATGCTCTACCCATTGGGCTACAGAGACTCACATGGGGAGCTGAGTCACTGGTTAAGTTCTTGTCTATTCCCGCTTGACATACGTCTCGCAAACTTCTCGCTCGATCTGCCAAATAGTACCTCGATACTTGCGCTTCTGTTGTCAATAATATCAATATAGTCTGAAACTTGGATATAAAGTTTTGACACCGACAATTTCCAGGATGGAGGTTTGTGTGGGAATGTCTAAGGAATTAGGTTGGAATTTCTATTCTAATCAAGGGAAACCCCCCAACTTATGATTTGCCAGTCATTATACTACATATAAGTGATAACCGAGTCATGTTCGCACTTGGGCGAGATTAAGTTTCGTCAATTTTTAGCTTCATGAAAACAAAGTTATAACTACCCAATAAAAATAAACAAATTTTCGACACATTTTATTTTGTAACAATATTTTTGCTTTAATTTCCCAAGTAAACGACTGTCAAAAAATACATTTACTACTATTTAAATCTCACCGCACTGGCTGTTCACCAGCCCTAATTTTACCAAAATAATTATACAGTAAAAAATTAACGGGTAGTGTTAAAACTATACCACGAGCAGTCCTATTCCTATTTAGTTCGTCGGTAGACAAGTAAGCGCGCGAGAACTGGGGCTAGAACAAAAAACTACCATGTACCACCCCCCACGCGCGATACGTTTGTCTCAGCCCCAGTCCTCGCGAGTTTACATGTCCGCCATCTTGAAATACCGAAGAATTAAAGAGGAAAACTAGACACTAATCGTAGTATTTGTTAAAACATTATAAGTTTTAATTTGAAATGTTAAAGATAAATGTATCTTTTGTATTTCAAGATAATTCCTTACCCTAGCTAGCTACGTATTTTCATTTTTCAGCTCTCTTGTCATTAAAATACTTAACACTAAAAGTTAACCGTATTTGTTCGTATCTCCGACTATCACTAAAGCTTTGTATCCATCACATGAACAAAACTGAAAACACTTGCATCAACGATTTTAACTTTGCATAAAAGTTTTGGACTTTCTAGAATAAACTCCTTCCAAGGCCGCTCTCAACATTTGGATGAGAGCGACGTGGGACGAGACTACGTATTTTTCTGGCATGGTCTATAAAAGCACACAGTCCGACTGCCATTTGAAAGTTCTCTTATCCATCAGCCATCACACCTAAATAGCGTCTTTATAGATAATGCTAGCTATATATATCATTAGTTTTCTTTCCTTTTTTCTAAAAACAAAATGCCGCCATATTTAACTGTTGGTCGCGTAAAGTTAGTTTCTTTTATCAGTTAAAGGGAAGCTGTAAAAAAAAGTTAAAACCATCTAAGTTGTCTTACAGTAAATTACGACACATAAGCACAACAGACAAAAAATAACATCGACTCTTGAAAAACAGAATGAAAATCGTGTCCTTTGACTACTCTGAAAAAGATGGCGGTTGTACATTTTACCACAATGCATTGCGGACCTAACACCGCGAGACTCAGAGAAGGCCACCGTTGGTGAAACTCTTCCTTGTAATGTAATAACAAACTATGTACGTCGAGCTTAAGTTTGCTGCGTTGCTATTGGTAATGTTTGACGTTTACACGTATAGGATTTGTGGGTAAAATGTACTTGTCCCCATCCTTTATGGAAAGGTCAAATCGTAAATCACTAAACTCGACTAACAAAAGCTAAAATGAATTGGCACTTTAGCCATAAAGCCCATCACAAAACCCAAAATTTATAAAAACTAAAAAAAGTTGTATAAATGTTCTTGAGATACTTAACGTCTGTGCGTCACGCTTCAGTTACGACAAATGAGTAGGACTGGTAACGAGTGTCACTTCCTAATAGTTCTAGTGTTTGTATGCAATACTAAAACGTTGTAAAACCGTAAAACTACAAACATTAAACTTATAACCTTTCGGCACAAAACAAGTGAAGTAAATGTTAAGAACAGTTTTGCTTTTCAAAACTGTTGTTTCGTTTGAGCTATACCTATGTAAGGAGAATTGAAATATTGATAAACTGGCTTAGCTGAAGAGGTTAAGAAAACCTCTTATCCTCCTTATTTCAACATAAATTTTCAATATCCAAATTCTCCTTACATTTAAAGTTGCTTGGTAATGAGAACATAAGATTTGATCACCAAAATTCATCCTAGCCAGTTGCAAACTTCTCCCTACTTTGTAAGTTAGGAGAATTTACAGAATCGTCATCGAAAGACTAAATGAGTACAGTTTCAAGTGTTGTAACATTGTTTGATCATTACCCATAACTAGTTTTTTCGTTCCTATGTTAAAAAGATGTTAAATGTTGACCCTAATAACCCCAAGTCCTAATTCCATCAACATAAAATTTCTGCCTAAACATTCATTCACGACTCGTTTTAGTGCCAACCGTTTTTGATTTCCTGCTAGGAAGTTCGTCAGCTTGATTGCTTGGGTCCGGGCGTATCACCCTCGTTTCCAGGGTTGCTGAAATCTAGCTGACAAATCCCCAAACAGGTTAAGTCAGCATGGGTTTATCAAAAACTTACATGAACGACCGTTGTCTCAGATGCAAGATGCAAATAGACACACGAAAACCTCAAGTTTGTATTCTGCGTTGGGCGTTAAAAATATAGCACTGCGAACACTGAAGCCAAAGGGGAGTTATGAGAAAGAAAGAGAGAAAGGAATGTCCAAGTTTCTTTGTAATATTCTTGAAAAGTACTGCTTGATGGGAAATAAGACAAAACTTGTATTTACACGGTTCAGGGAGCAAGCTTCCCTCTGCCTTGCCCCTGAAGAATCAAATTGTGGCTATCTTTGTATCGATTCTTGGTTGAGACACAATGGAGCAAGATATTTATCGTTGATTTTTTCGCGGCGATGATCCACGTTGGAAGGACAGAACCCGTAGCTTCTCCTGCAACTGGTCTTGCTCGCGGTTTGAGATTGCCAGTTCCATTCTCAGCCGTTCTATCGTTTTGAGAAGCGCCTCTCGTTCTTCTTGCACGCTTCTCAGGGCGGTTTGTGTAACAGCGAGCTGATCAGCCAGGCGATGATTTTCATTATCTAGCTCATCGTTTTTGGGAGACATCGCTCCGTCAGTGAAACTGGCCTCACTCGCTGACGATTTTCGGGTGATTGAACTATCAATGCGATCCCTCGTCGTGTTGAAATCGGTTTGCACCTCCAAAACGTTTATTGTTCCGTGCTGGTCTCTACGGATAGTAACAGATTGTATCGCGAGGTTGATCGGAATGGGGGGAGGGGCTGAGAGGAGGCGGGGAGGTGCATCATTAACGATAGTAACCCGGGAATCTCGGAGTTCCACCAAAAATGGCATTGGCGGAATGACAAGCTCATCCTCGATAAAGTCGCTTAAACTCTCTGCATTACTGATCATTAATGATGCAACAACTTCCCATAACTTGACATGCGCAAATCCCCGTTCCGGGGCGACTGAATCGTATTTGCGAGCCATCGGGCCAAATTCCAATCTCACAGATGCCATTGGTGTACAAGGGTCCGTCTGTGGGATCGGTACAAACTTAGAAGAACAACTTGTTTTCGCCGACTTTCTGTTTATAAACTTCTCTAAGACTACATTTCCTGTCTCTGAAAGATCAACTTTTTGAACGGCAACCTTCACGGCCATGTCAAGGCCTTTCATCTGGACTCCAAGTTGAATATCCGAACCCTTTACTGTAACAATCGAAGCCATCTGGCATTTCTTAGTCTTTGCTACTTTACATTCCGATATTGATAAGCTGCTGCCACGGCCTGCGCTTGCGCAGCTCCCATCACTATTTCTGCGACTGCGCTCATTTTCAATTCCTAGCATCCAGGCCTCAGAGCTAACATCAGACACCACACTGTTCCGGCCTGATGTCCCGGATGCTTCAGTGTGAGGGCTTAACAGCTCCGAGCCTGAAGGATAGTCTGAGGCGACAGTCTTACCTGGAGTTGGGGAGTTATCGATGTTAACAGTAAGTGCATTGCTCTGTTCTTCAGTTTCAGTATTTTGAGAAGAATCCTCGGGTAAATCGATGACTTTTTCACCGTCGATATCAAGGCTGTCTGGAGTCAAACCATCAACTGCAGATGTTTCAGACCCCAAATCTGAAACAATACCAGTGTCTAGATGGCTGCTAGCAGTACTCGAGTTACCATGGTCAGCATTATCAGCCTGAGTGACTTCTGGTTTTGGTGGGAGAATGAGGTTCACTTCGGCTCCTTTAGTTACAAGATGACAAGTGACTGATGGTTCTTGTGGGGTTGGGTTCTCGACACGTTTTAGATCAAACTTACTTCTATCTCTAGTGATATCCTCCATGAGTTTGGTGAGCATTTCTTGCATTCGAAGGAGGAACACAAACTGGAAATGATCCAGTTGGAGCTTGAGAGTGTCATGAAATGCAATAAGAACAGTCATATCTGCGACCTGCGCATCTTTAGACTTCAACGTCTGACTCTCTTCTTCTCCTATTTCAGTAAAGTACTGAATTGTCGCGTCTGGAAGAGGTGACTTTTGCGGAAGAGGAGGTGCTTCTTCTGCAAGACTCTCAGAAGTCGCATTATCATGCACTCCATTTGCGAGCTTTGTTGCCTGGGAGACATTGGAATAAGTTGGAAGATCCCCATTACAGATTTTGTACTTGTTAATATTTTCACCAAAATCAAAGGGTTCCTCATAGGGTGGGGGCTTTTCGTCAAAGACGGTCGGTCCAGAAACATCTTTTACACAGTGGCCATTTGGAATAGTCACACCTGCATTTGAGTAAACAAAACAACGGATTTTAATTTGCATTCAATTTTTTTTAAAAATTTTCGTATCCCGAAACTGTTAATATTCTTTATCATTGTAAGCAATTCTAGAAATCTAGAAAGAAAATATTCCTCAAGCTGATTGCTCAGGAAACGTTCTGAGTCACTGACGGGAATCGAATCCGCAACCCTCTGATTACCGGTCAGATGTTTACCCACTCAGCTACAGAGACTCACATTGATAGCCGATTAACTGGTTAACTGGATCAAGTTCATTTTATTGCGCTTATTTCAGATGAGAAAATCTTTTGGGATATCCTTTTAATGTGCTAAGCATGACAAAGCTTTAGCAACTTACCCGGCGGATACTCCTCATAGACTGGAGGAGGTTCCATCATATTCTCCTTATCAACAATCGTGAAGTCATCTTGACTGCTCTCGCTATCAGGAACAGATGGTACAGATGAGGATGATGTTGTTGACGCCACAGATGACGAGGAAGGGACCTGGCAGAGATTTTTCTTGCCTTGATCATTCTCATGTGTCTGTTCACTGCTTCTCTTTGAATGTAACCGACGTGGTGAAGCTGGTAAAGAGCTACAATCTCTGTTAACAGAGTTCGCACAGAACTCAACCCCATCCGAGAGTCCCCGATGATGGCTTAAACGCTCTCTACTACCTGAATCTGACTTTTGGTTCAGGTTTGGACTTGAGCTTGAATTGTGTAGCGATAATTTATCAAACCTTGCTGATGTTTTTTGGTAAGAGACTGGGGCCAACGGTTCAGATATTTTCCTGTGAGAGGTTAACTGCGGGCTAAGTGGCTGCTGCAAGAAACCTGGTGGAGATTCGGGTGAAAACGACAGATTCACGTCGGAACTCCCCCCGTTAGCTGTCTCAATACAATCATCTGTTGTGCCTGCATTGCTTACGGGTAGGGGGGTGCAGATCCACATGTGTAGCGGAATCGCATCCAAAAATGGAACAGGTCGGTTGTTAGCAGAAGTGACTCCAGTAAAGTCAACCCACATTTGCTCAGCTGAGATGCTCCATACCTAGAAAAAAATTACATTCTTTTAAAACATACCTTACTTAGTTACTTAATGTATCTGGTGTTGATGTTACTGCAACACTGAATTTTCACAGGGTAGGGGTGTAGGCCCCACGCCCAATCCAAAACCTGGAGAGCCAGGTGCTGTACTTGTCAGGTCTTTCACCTAGAACCTAAACCAGCAAGGTTAAACCTTCCAGGGGCCAAAGTCCCAGCTGACCTAGTTTCTTGGGTCGTAAAGGCACGCAAGCTTCCGTACCACGTTAAAAATTAGCACACAGGGAGGCAATACCCAGTTGTTAGAAGTAAATACCAAATACCAAGGCAAAATGCTGTTGGTTCATGTCTGTTTACATTGCATACTCAAAATCATTTTGGAATACTAGGAAAGTACTTAAAAGGGTTATCGTGTTTGACTCGAAATCCAAGGGTTGCGAGTTCGAGCCCCGGTCAGACCACTGTGTTGTGTCCTTGAACACCACACTTTATCAGCTGTATAAATGAGTACCAGTTCTCCTGGGGGCTAATCTGCGACAGATAGCGTCCTGTCCAGGGGGAGTCAAAGACTCTTATTCGCTTAACACTACAGGAACTGAAGATAAGCGATGGCCTGATGGTCCACTTGGATCGAGAAAGGATTTAGCTTATTTTAGGTGTTTCATTGGCTAAGAACTGTGGGTAAATATACTGGTCACCATCTTTTTAGGAATGTTCAACTGAGGAAGAAACAAACTCACTTGTGATAGTTGTCTTGAGTGCTGCCCATTCTCCTGGACTCCACCGAGGTTCCTCTCAACACTGGCTTCGTCTACAACACTACTGTCATTCACCCAGGCAACGTTAGGAAGAGGGTGGATGTCATCCGGGGTATTGGGGAACATATTAAGATCGGCATAAAGTTTGGAGGCATGGAATTCCTGAACAATAAATAATCAGTATTAATATCACCAAACCAGCGGACTTTGCAAACCTTGTGTTTTGACCCTTAACCTGCTAAATTTAGAAGAAACAAAATTAAATCTCAACGAACTTCAGAATTTGCAGAAGCAATGGGCAGTTTTGGAGTTTACTTGTAAAGACGAAGAAAACGAATGGTCATTTTGTAGGTTTTCAAGCAGAAGTGTTAAATGTAGAATACTTTTAGTTTACGTGAAACCGTTTTTAGCAGGATAAGTGTTACTTGGCTACACTGCTACACTTCTATTAATAGTAGTTCTCAAGTAGCAAAATTTGATGGTTTTGGAAACCTTGCAAAGCAATGGCAGCGCAGTTCTGTGTTTTGTGGAAATTTCAAAGTCTTTAACTAATTTAATGACTTTCACTTGTTCCATCGTTCAGCTGTGTAATAATTATCAGTTTCTGTTTGTGGCTAGTTTGTGGTGGATAAATGTCCCATTAAAGATAGGGGAAGAGGGGGTGGGGAGGTCCCAGAAGGGGGAAGGGAATTGGGGGGGGGGGTTGGCCAAGTAAAAAATTAGTAGAAAATTGGTTTTTGCTCGGGAAAGTTGTCAATAACCACTGGGTTAGGAATTTAAAAAAGTTAGCCTGCCATACTAGCCCTGGCCATACTCAACAAAAGTTTAGCCCAAGAATGGAACCAATTTCACTTTTAGATTGATTTAGCTAGCTAGATTATCTAAAATTGTTTTATTTGTTTAAAAAATTAATAGCGTGGTAGCATCGCGATTAATAAAGGCTCTGTTTCATTTTGTGACGTTAACATTTTGAGGTGTTGTCGTCTAAAAACTGCCGGTTTTTGGTTGGCTGACACGCGCTACCCTATATAATATAGAAATACAAAACGAGCGCGCGCGCTCTGTTCAGTAACAGAAACACGCGTGAACTTTTGAGTTCACGAAAGAAGTGCTCGGACTTATGAGTGAACTTAAAAGTTTAAAAGTGTTTCTATCGATGAACAGAGCAAGTAAGCGAGTTGTATATTTCTTTTATCAAATAAGGCACACAAATAGACGATAAATCCCGCCATGACGCATGCAGACACACTCTATTCATATGTAGAGTGCATAACCACAGCCAATCAGAATGCGCGTTATATTTCCTTTGTTTTATTACAGCTATTGTTTCTTAGCCAACAGCTTTAAGCCGCTGTTCTGGGAGTCATGGAAACGTATTTCTTGTTGGGAAATATGAGCTTTATAACGTCATCAAAAATTTTCGATTTGAATATTAGAGAAAAGCAACTGGAATCGCGATACCACACTAACGACCACTTTGACAGCGTTGAAAGAAAATATAATTACGCATTGGGCTTTCCGCCAAATACGGAATATTTTTCTCCCAACAAGCCGTCAATATCTTGTGGTGTTACCGTCTTAAAATTGAAGTAGTTTATAGTATTTATGCTTCGAATAATCATCAAAGCATACCTGCAGAAACATGAGTAAGTCAGACTGAGTTGAGTTCACTCCGATTCTTGAGTTTGTGATGAATACTTGGGACATTTGAAGCTGCAGTGACTGTGGTCTCGATTCCTTGTAGAAGGCGTTTGGATCGCTAGGGCACGGTATGTTAACCTGGAGTTCACACGGGAAAAGTCTCGTACATTTCTCAATAACAGGGTACTATTCGCTAACCAGATATTCACTGAGGTATTGACTGAGGCGAATATCGATAAATAGTATAAGTATTTAGGAAAACAACCAATATCCATTTTCGCGCTCTCTGATTGGCTCCCGTATCTCGCAATATCCATGACTATTAGTTGATTTTGAGGCGGTAGTCCAATTGACGTCACGTTACCCGTTAGTTATAGACGAGGAAATGATTGCTTTAAACGAAGAATCATTCCAGAAAACACGAAGAGGACAACAAGATTTGGGTTTTTGGTTTTATTGGTTAGGACAACATTTTTTCTTTCAAAATCTGCTTAAAATCCACGACATTTTTGTTCTTCAAAAACCCTGAAGGATGTAAACGAAACTCGAATGTACACGAAGTGCGCGTGCTAGAATTAGAAAAAACTTAAATGTTGTCCTTTCTATGAAAAATGTAGTGCATTTTATCCCTATCTTCTGGTAAACACTAAAACAACCATCCCCCTCAGGGTCGGTGTCTTGCTCTGGATGTATACTCGAAGCTTCGCGTCTCGGTACATATCCACCGCTATTCACCTCCCCTTCTGGGGATGGTTTTTAAATAAACTCAAACACAAAAAGGGCAATTAAATTTTGGATGTCTGTATTCAAAGGTAGGGTGAAATATCCACCAGTAGTCACCTCCACTTTATTTTAGTAAGATTACTCAGGTAATTGCCAGATTGACAAAATAGTCATTG
Organism: Hydrozoanthus tunicans; assembly: GCA_026413305.1. Taxonomy (NCBI): domain Eukaryota; kingdom Metazoa; phylum Cnidaria; class Anthozoa; order Zoantharia; family Hydrozoanthidae; genus Hydrozoanthus; species Hydrozoanthus tunicans. The sequence continues at coordinate 15,084 of JAOBAT010056312.1, read as the reverse complement.
CCAAACTTTTGTACAAAAAGTTTAAATTGTTTATTATGCGACTTAAGGCCAGCGGACACTTGAGGTAAAGAGCTGAGCTGTTTGCTTGCGAGGCTGTTTGTTCAGCTTGTTCCGCACGTGTGCGGCAAAATTTTGGTGAGATTTTTGTCTCGCAAGCTCGAATCTCACTAAAACTTTGCCGCACACGTGCGGAACCAGCTGAGCAAACAGCCTCGCGAGCAAACAGCTCAGCTCTTTACCTCAAGTGTGCGCCGGCCTTAAGTCGCATAAACCGACATCTGAAACATTTTCATCCGTAGTTTTATCTTCTAATACTTAGCACAATTGGAATAGGGATGTTTCATTACCTTTGAAAAGTGTTAAACAACCTGAGTGCTTTTCAGAAAAGCGTTTTCTTTCATAGAAATTTAAATAAATAATTCCCCTAAAGACCAACAAAACGTGAGGCGGCCATTTTGAATATTTGTTCACACGCTGGCTAAAATCACCCCAAGCGAGGTAGAAGTGGTATGTTAAAAATAACTTCTATAAATAAATCTGATTTGTTTAAAACTTTTAAGAAATTTTCGACCACGTCTATAGTTATCCCCTGGTACACAAACGATCTATATTTTCTTCGGAATACAAACAAGAAGTATTAACGACCAACCTTTGGCATAAGGGCCTCAACTCGAATGTCAACGTGGGAGACGGGCTGTTCCACTGACTGCAGTGCCAAGTCTTCGGCCCAAAACTAAGGACAAACAGGGATCAATCAAACAAAACATTATTTTTTTTTGTCCTAAAGCTGAATGGTTGAAACTTTCCCCGTGGGAGGTTGAAGGCTGACATAAACTGCGTCAGCCCTTCGTTAGATCATACAGTACAACCTCGTTAGTTCGAACTCCAACAGTTCGGAGGTAGTCGACTGATTTTAAGTCACAGAATTTTGTATCAAATCCTAGGGAAATTGCACGGGTCTTTTAAGACCAAAAAAGATTTTCGCTTTGTTAACAAAAAATAAATTTGGCTCAAAATAAGAATTTCGCTTCGTTAACAATAAAAATTTTGGCTCAAAAAAGAATTTCACTACGTTAGCAATAGGAATTTTGTATCAAATCCTGGTGAAATTGTACGAGTCTCTTGGGTTCAAAAAAGAATTTTACTTCGTTAACAATACAAGGAGTATTTTGAAAATACTTACAGCTCCACACAGAATGCTGTGCATGAACCGGTTAAACCAGACGCATGTTGCAGGGTCAAGAGTTAACTGAACCGGGTTTAACTGGACAAACAGGTTCGGGGCTGGAACTGTTGAACGAATATATATTTGTTTAGGTAATGATCCCCGTAATGAGTACAGTAAGCAGAATAATTGTAGGAAGTTTAAGCTACAAGAACGGTAACATTGACGACAACAGCTTACAAAAAATACACTTCTTGCTTGTTTTTTGCGATCACTTACACAGTTATACTGTAATTTAGAAAATAGATGCCGAAAAACGCGTCCATTTTCTAAATCTAGATATAAAATATGACGTCACGCAAAAAGTCAAAATTTTCGTGGAGACTTTGTTTTTTTAAAAGAAATATCACCTTAGTTGTTTGTTTTGTCACGCGATGTTAGGATCTTACGATGATGGACCGTCTGCCCTCAACTTTTCTACTTTTTACGACAGAAGAAAACTCCTTCGTAGGTCATTTACTTTGAGATCGCACGAGGCGCTTTCAATCGAGTTTTCTACCATACTGTGTAAAGAAATGGGATGCATTTTAAAAGCAAATTATAATAACCTCGAGAATATTTTAAATTTTTGTATTCCAATTGTAAATATTTTATAGATCTGAAGATTTTTTTAGACATGTAAACTCGAGTTATTCAAGTTTATTGCCAATCAAGTCACAAAACCTATTATAAAATAAAGGAAATATAACGCGCGTTCTGATTGGCTGTGGTGGCGCACTCTAAATATGAATAAATAATTTTCTGCCTACGTCATCGCGGGGATTTATCAGCTGTTTGTGTGCCTTATTTTATAAAAGAAATATAAAACTCGCTTACCTGCTCTATTCAGTTGATAGCAACATCTGTAAACTTTTAAGTTTACGCAAGAAGTGCGAGGCGGCTCGTTCTTCTCTAAGCACTTCTTTCGTGAACTAAAAAGTTCACGCGTGTTTCTATCACTGAACAGAGCGCGCGCGCTCGTTTTATGTTTCTATATTATTATTATTTTACCTTATTATTATTATTATTATTATTTTATAATTTTTTACCAGTTGATTGGACACCAGCAGGGTAATAATATTGAGTGTAATCCAACTGAAAGGCCGGCATATCTGATGGAAGGAACAACGCCTTCTTGTCCGATGATAAAAATGGCACAGACGACCCTGACGAGTCTGACATCATAACAGGCTGTATCGAGAACTCCTCGCAACGGATTATAAAACAGCTCTCGTACATAAAAACTGGTCGCTTCTGCGGGTTAGAAAGGGAGTACGCGGCCTGCTGTTGGTGGCTGTTCGTGGTGGGGTGTGACATCTTTGGAGTATGGCGGGGTGAGGATGGGAGGCTGTGGGATTGGGGATGAGTTCGTGTTGGTCCTAAACTGGGCTGTAAAATAAAAAATAGTGCTTTTTAAGTTTTTGTAGACGTGGAGTGTGAAGATATTATTAGCTCATTGAGTGTTTTATTTGTGCGTTCGATCAAATTTGAAGACAATACTGAGATTTAGCACCGCGTATGCGTGAGATGGCAAATTTTAACATGCCGTCTGACGTTTGCCGTATTTTTGTCTTGTTTTCGTGGTTTTAGCTTCATGTTGAAGTGAGCTTCAAGCAAAAACACTCCAATGACTCGAATTAGACTGAAAACTAGTGTCAATTAAATTAAAAGCGATTAAATTCTTATTATGAAAGTACATATTAACAAAGAAAAGAGATTTTTACTGTTTGTATGTCATAATTAACAATTGTTTGATTCCCGTTCATAAGAATCGCCAGTTGGCACTAGGCTGAACATTTTCTTGTGTTGTTTCTTCAATTTAGCTAACTGAAACATACGCATAACATCCCTTTGCCTTTTTTACGGCTTAAATCCTATTTCTATGCTTGAAAAAAGATAAAAAAATCTCACGTAAATACCAAACCCTTAACTTGGCGTACGTACGCAAACGTCAAACGGCAGACGCGGGAAAAATCTTGCTGACGTGATCACTTTTTACGTTCGCATCTCGCGTATGCGCGATGCTAAATCTCCCTATTGTACATAACACTGGCACTTGGTTTGTGAACATTATCAAGCTAGTGTAAATCAGAACATCAAAATCAACTGAGTGCAACTTTAAGTATTAAGTAATTAATGTCATTTTAGTTAAGTTCAAGTATGTTTAAGTTGAAACAGAAACAATAATTGCACAACATACCTGGTTATCTGTTCTGCAGTCACTCGGCGTAGCAGGGTGTGGCTGCATGGGGCGAGCAGGAGAGGGTTTACCTTTATTTCTAAGACAAGTCCGAAATGCATTCAATAGTTGGTTCACCCAATAAGCTCGCTGAAGTGATGCCTCGTTATGACACACCCAGCCAGTCCGTGAGGTGCCAGCAAGGTGATATGGGTAATGATCTAAAGCCAGCTTATTAATCTGTATCTGCATTGCACCTCCACTATTCTGGTCCCCAGTCCCCTCATTCTTAGAATGCTGTGTCAAACTGGAATCATCGCATAAATGTAGATCGATTCTCCCTGTCTTAAGATGGTATGACGTTTCAGTGACATCATACTTTTGAAATAACGGATGATATGGTGTTTTATTTGAACCAGCTTGTACATTACTTCTATTATATTGCGTTTGAGGCTGAGCAGCCTGGCCGGCAGGCGCTTCACTTGCCCCAGGCTCCTGGGAAGTTCTAGTCTTGTTCAGTACTTCACTAATCGAGTTCATAAAACCAGCCAGAGCTTGAAGTTGTGTTTGATTCAACACCCACAGTATGTCTTCAAGTAAAAGCTCTAGTCGAGCAGAAAGTACACAACAGTCTTCCATCCGTTTCTTGATTGTTATGTTAAGGAACGAATGGCTTGTGATCAGCCGCAGAGGAGAACTTGTCTGGTAACAGGTCTTATGCTGGAAAAAAAACAGGTTTCATTTTATTTAGCCATAAATTTTTACACAATACACAATAAGTGCTTATAACACTAACAATTATTTTTGTTACCACTAAAAGTGTTTGAAAACTAAGGATGTTTAAGAAAATAATTTTTGAAATCAGTCAAATTCTCCAGTTTCTATTCACATTTTGTTGCTTCACGACCGTGTTTTAAGGGCACTGGGTTATGACGTCAATCCTGGACATCTCTGGATCAAAAAACAGCAAGATGGACACAAAAGAATCAGAGATTTTTTATTCGGAAGCACATTCCAATTCTTTTTTAACATTCTCAGTTCTTTTGTACCTTGTGTTTAGAAAGACCTCATTTGCTCAATATTTTAAATCGGGAATGACGTCACAGCCCAGTCTTCCGAAAATACGGTCATGAACCAAGAAGACTGAAAATTTTGCTAGTTTGAGCCACTGTAGAAAAACGCGATTTGACCAACTTTTGCAAGTTTGTTTGTAGAAAACTTTAAATTGTATGTGAAATGATCCCAAAAAAGTTGTTAGCGTTATATGCACTTTAAATAATGACAAGGAAGTCAGAGTGGAAGCCGTGGCAATCGTTAAACAACCCAAGTCCCTCAAGCTCAAAATTCATCTAAACGTAGAAATCAGACTAAGACATAAAACAATATAATTTCAAAATGCCTTGTAGCTTTTAATCTTAACGAAAATGTTACTTACAATGACCTATATGTTTTCCATATAACTAATTTAGTTTCAAAGTAAGGAGTTTGTGATACGTTGTGTTCCCCATAATGATGCCACAGTTTGTGATTTTTTATTCTACCTGGAACTCAAATTTTTTCAGTATCTCCGTAAGTTTAAACAAAAGTTAAGCCCTAAAATATTATAAAACATAGTAAAAATCCGAAAAGGCCAGATAATATGCAAAATCTAAGATTTAAAAGCGATGACGTTTTGACGCTAACAAGCATCATTATCAAGCAAAATTCAAAAGAATATGCTCTTTAAAGGTAGACAATCATAAAACCAAACATTAGGTGCTAAGCCTGTATGGTAGGTGGCGCAGTGGCTGAGCTCTTAGCGTGTTCGACTCTTAATCCAAGGGTCACGAGTTCGAGCCCCTGTCAGACAACTGTGTTGTGTCTTTGAACAAGACACTTTACCCGACTTTGTTCCAATTGACTCAGCTGTATAAATGAGTACCAGTTCTGCTGGGGGCTAACCTGCGAATGATTAGTGTCCTGTCCAGGGGGAGTCAAAGACTTGAGATCATCCGCTTAACACTATGGAAACCAGAGATAAGCGCCGGCCCTATGACCCAATTTGGCTTGAGAAAGGATTTAGCTGTATGGTATGCATATAGAAAACTTACATCATATAAAGCATTGGCATCTATCCTAAGCGTTGACCATGTGATCTGCTTGAATGTGAGGACTTCTCCCTTGAGGTCATCCTTTATCCGGGTAAGTCTCAAGTCTGCTGGTTCCCACTCATGGGAAGTACTCCGAATAACAAGCCGAGACATGTTTACGGTTGCTAAGAAACTTGTGGACTTGAAAGATACAATAACATTGTTGATCTGAACGTACATTCCATCAACTACTTTTTCGACAAATCCATATTTTGTTGGCTGTCGCTCTCTGCAGGAGAAGGAAAAAGATTAGAGAAATTGTGGACCAGCAAATTTGCGTACATGAATGTGCCTGGGTCAGATTATCCCTGAAGCCGTTAGCCCAAAGACATTTGCTCTAGGTCATTTATTCCTGAGAAAACTTGCTCCAGGTCATTTGTCTTAGGTCATCTTACCCCTGAGACATTTACTCCTAGGTCTTTTTACCCCAGAAGACATTAGCCCCAGGTCATTTGTTCTAGGTCATCTTACCCCTTAGGCAATTGCTCAAGGCTATTTGTTCTAGGTCATTTATCCCTGAGAACATTTGCTAAAGGTAATTAACCTTAGGCCATTTCATCCCTAGGGCATTTGCTCCAAGTCATTTGTCCTACAACATTTTATCCCAAAAGTTGTTAGAACTAGGTCATCTGTTCTAGGTAACTTATCCCTGAGGACATTAGACCATGCCATTTTTCCCTAATCATTTTATCCTTGAGGACATTCACTCCAGGTCGTCTTTCTAGGCCATCTTATCCCTAGGGTCATAGGCTCCCGGTCATTTCTCCCAGGTCATCTTATCCCAGAGTTCACTCATTCCGGGTCACTTTCCCTAGATCATCTTATCCCCAGGGTCACTAGCTCCAGGTCATTGCATCCTGGCCGTCATTAGCTCCAGGTCGTTTTCATTTTGTTCTTGGATCATCTTACTAAAGGTCATCTCATACGATATCATCTCACCCTAAGTCAACTTATCACAGGTACATCATATTTGTAATTATCTCATCCAGAACTATTTTTCTTACCAAAATCATCTCATCCCAGGTCATCTGCTAGAAATACTTGTTATAATACACTATATTAGGTTGTGCACATGGTTAAGTGATGTGGGGAACATATATTTGTGATAAAGAAATAACAAGTGTACTTACTTAGCAGGGACTTGTGTGGACTGTTGGGTAGAAGTCTGAGGAGGAGTGGCATTCAAGTTTAGGTCTGTCACTGCCTCCATGTTCACCTCCACACAATCCAAGAACTATGAAGGCAAAAGCACAATAGTTTTCAGCATTTACTGGGATCGAACTTGCCACCAATACTACCAAAAAATATAGTTTCTGGCTACTAAATTGTTAGAGCTGGTAGCCAGATGGCTACTACAATGTTGTGAAGAAACTTAGTTTGCAAATGATGAACTCCAAGTTATTTTTTCTAACTAAGTGATAAACAGTATCATGATCAAATTCAAACTTATATCTACAGGTTTTCTTGGACAAACATCTTGAACCAATTGCAATATTTTTGGCACATGCAGCTACAGATGTAGTGGTAGTAGATCCAATGTTGAAAATATTTATGGCTACTATAACTTGCCCTTTGGCCTCTGGTGGCCAGCAGGCTACATGAAAAAAAAAAGTTAATTCAAGCCCTGGGCCCGGTTGTACAAGCCTGAATAAGCTATCCGCTGGATAAAAGATAGTGGTCATCACTAATAAATCAATGATTTCTTGACTCTTTGTTGGTTTATCTATCTCTGGTTGTTAAGTGAGTGGAAAACTCCTAAAGTAATTGTTTAATAAATGGTTTTAAATAACTTTCATGACAGTTTTACTGCATAAAATGGAAAGCACTTATCCAGTCGATAGCTTATCCTGGCTTCGCGCAGCCAGGCCCAGATTTATGTTGTCAGACTCATATCATATGTTGGTGAAGCCAAGAAAGCTGAAGTGATATTTTCCAAAAAAATAATATTTGTTTATACCTGTTTATCCATCCTTTAGACATTGTTTATAAATGGAGGCAGTTTTAAATTTCTCTTGTGTACTTATAAGTTACCCTGTTTATTCTCACCTTGGGTAACATATTCTTTTAAAGGTTTAACTTAAGAACAAGACTAGTAGAGCCAATTTGAATGCACAAAAAAGAATCTCTAAGCACTTCCGATTTTCCCTGGCAAATTTAATCTGTACCATAAAAATGACCTTCTTAGAAGCTTTGCTGTATTTGCGATATTCAATTTGCCACAACAATGATAAAGTCCACACTCTGGAATGAAAGTCTGATTGACATAGACATGAGAGCTCGGCACTGTGTTACCTGCTTGCAAAATACGTTCGGCTATTTTCAATCATGATTCATCGGGGGATTTAGCCTGTGCTCATGGCCTTCATTGTTCAAAGCAGAAACAATTTTAGTAGAGAAAACAGCAAAATACTGCTTTTCAATTGGAGTTTCAAAGTTTTTGAGTACATAATTGTGTGGCTGTTTTTACTCATTTTATTTTTAATTAGTACTGATGTGACTTTGAGAGATTCCCTATAAACAGTTATATTTCCTGGTGTTAGTTTCCTCTTGAATTATTATTTGATGTGATACTTGCAAAAACAAAACTATTTGATGAGGGGTTAATGCATTCTCTTATAAAAGAAAGAAACAATAAATAAATAAATTATTTACAAGATGCAACAATTCTCTCATTCTGATTTGCTGTAATGATGCGTGATGAATGATTATTTTGAATAGAGAATATCTGCATATATCACCATAGGGAAATATCATCTGTTTGTGTGGCTTATTTATCATAAATACAAAGATATAGAAACTTGCTGGCTCCTTTCAGTGATAAGAAACTAATGAATTTTTTAGTTTGCTCGTAGTGGCTTGTTTTCCCCAGAAGCACTCCTTTCGTGAACCAAAAAACTCATGTGTGTTACTCACAATGAACAGAGCCAGCAAGCAATTCTTATATTTCAATATATATATTTATTTATTATAACATAAACAGCAATGCTTACCAAACATATTGGATCTGTCTTCAGTCTTGTCCAGTGAATCTATTCAAAACAAAATTGGAAAGCTTAAATATAAGAATTAAAATGAATAACAAGAAAATAATTTCATCCACATTTGAAAACTGACTGCACATGTTTGCATGTAGTGGCTTAAAACTATTGCCCCTAGCAACAAAAAATTGAAAAACAACTTAGTCTGTAGGCGACTGTAATACTTTTGAGATAATTAAATAAAGAATAAATTTAAAACAAGAATCTTAGTATAATTTTAAACATGATTTTGTTGTTTCATTGCTTTGAGATATTTCATCACTTTGGCCTGTATTGTGCACCATTCGCTTATAAATAACAAAAACCAAATCAAAAACCTCCGATACACTAAATTCTTTGCATTCAATTGCGTTTGATCCCATATTCTGCTGTGTTAAATCAAGAAAATGTATTGGCGACCTATTTGCATCCTTTAAAAGATTTTGAAAACGGCAGCCCACAGGCTGTTTTGACTTTCAAAGGTTAATACTCAATCTAAGATATAACTGTATTACTATCGAACACAATTATTAAATAATGTAAAACTCCACTAACAAACCCAAGGACTTATTTTTTGTCAAAGGGCCTTTTATGAATAATTTTTTTTGGGGGGGGTGTTTATATTTAGGGGGGCTTGTACATGGAAGGAGTTTTCCAATTAAAAAGGGTTTAAATACTGTGGGGCTTATCAGAATTTTATGGTATATTTCACATACTTTTAAAAATATTAACAGCACTATCATACACAAAGCTAGGGGGCAGAATAAATCCTGACCAAAGAAACCAGAAAAAGTATCAAAATGTTGCCTCATTAACTGACACCTGAGAGTACTCTTATTGATAACTGTTACTGTTATCATTATTATTATTATTATTATTATTATTATTATTATTAAATCGTTATTATTAATGAATTATAAAAAAAGTTATAATAATAGTCATCTTGAGAGCAAAGAGTCTATAATAATTAAATTGCATGCAGACATGAACTCAAAGGAGATTGAATAGGTCTTTGCTGCAAAAGAAGATATGGTACAAATCATGATATATTCTGGTAGGCAAAGGAAAGTCACAAACTCCAAGACAAGGCACAATTAACTAGATACGAGGGAGTTTTCTCTGTTTTATATTTCCCAGTGGAGTCTGTGATATTCCTTTGCCAACCGAAAATGATATATATGTACCATGTGATCACTTGCTGCAAAATGCCTATTTAAGGTTGGTTGAGCCAGTAGAAACTACAGTAAAATACACACATGGCAAGACAGTCTATAACTGGCTATTGATACTACGCATGTATGTAGATTTACTTCAAACTAAAATATCAAGCCAGCTATATATACACATTAACACAACACTTTCAACCTATAATCTTAACAGTCCTGAATATACCGTACAGTTGTTAAGCAGTAAACAGATGAACAATATAAATGCTTTCAGGAATTCCCATATTTTGATTAGCAGTTTTTATTTACATATTAATTATGAGATTTTAAACTGGCACCACATGTTTCTTATATATGCACTATTGTTTCATATTTGAAATTCTGACAAAAATTACTATCTTTCAAATTCCATCTCCAAAACATAGTCCCATCCCGTTTGCTTAAAGTTGTTGTGCTAAATAAAATTGCTGATGGTGATAAATAAACGAGACGATTCTTCTAAAGATTGAGAGAAATAAATTTTCGAGAAGCATTCAGATTCTTTACATTAGAAGTACTGTAGTACTCGAGTAGAAGTATATCATAAAAATGCTGTGTCAGAGTGTTCCAGATGAATTAATGATCTAAAAGTCGAGTATGCCTGCTTGTTTCGCGTTTATGAAACGTTCACGTTTTCATAAACGAAAAGAATCCTTTCAGTACAACTTCTAGAAACTTCTAGAACACCCTGCATAGTCAATCGTTTATTTCCGAGTTTTTTCTCAACCGTATTTACAAACAAGATTCAATGCAACATGACATCTTGTAACAACAAACAACATTTTGTCACGATTCCTAAAACTAAAAATCAAAATGAAAATGTAAATTCTGAAATACTTAGTGCTATTAACTAAAACCACGAAAAAATTACTAGCTTTGATACAGGCAGATCCATTGGAAGGAATCAAATTTCTCGAGGAACGATAATTAAATTCAAAGTTTCACGGCAAGTAAGTAAGAATTGACTGTCTTCAGAGGATCATGTTTTCGAGTAGAGCGAATAGTTAAGAAACGTTTTTCTATTTCGATATACTCTTTCTCAAAAATGATAATAGTTTAAGGCTAATTATTGCGCATTTTGGTGTGTTATAATAAAATCCTTAGAAGTTATTTTTACACGACGCCAGCGAATCACAAGTGAATTGGAACCCAAATAATCACATTTGGCTTGGCAAGTTTCATTCAGTTCTAATATTCTTCAATCAAGCGTTTCATAAGAAATATTTTTGTCTGTAATCATGGGCATGTTTAAAGGGCTATTTTCTATTCAAATATATGCTTTTAAAAACCAAAATAAACGTTCAAAACCGCTTCCCTTGAACAGAAACTGGTAGTTGCATGTAGTACAATGCTCTTTCTCTGTCAAATGTAATTTATCGGCGCACAGCCAAAGAAAATAAATAAATTGTCAGACTTTCGACATAGAACCGCAAACAAGTGTTACACCGAACTTGCAAAAAATAATTATTACACAATTGCCGGCAGGAAGAATGACACTTTGTTGAATAAACCCTTTTGGCATGAAATTTACCTTAGCGGAAATTTTGTTACACACGGCCTTTGTCAAGCGAAGCCAAGGTGGTAGCTCCAGTAAGTCGGTAAGAATCTTCTCGTTTAGCTCGAGATTATGAAGTTCTCCTTCTCCTTTCAAGAACTTTAAGCTTATCTTGTTGGGCGAAAGGTTCTTCGTGAATCTGGGAAAGAAGAGCAATGGGTTAGATTGTTTATGGTCGCGCGCAGCAGTGACGCACTCCCCGTCCCCGAGACTTATGAAAATTACCTCGCCAACTGCTTGGCTATTTGGTTCTTAACAAGACCCGACATGCTGCTATCTTGTTGGCCTTAGAAGTATCACAAGGGATTCCATATTTCACAAACACAGCGAAATCCCGGCCACTCAAACCACTCCGCAAATCTCTTCTCAGTCTTTCAATATGAAGTCATGCTTTTTGTTCTACAGCGCCTGCGCCAGACAACAGCAACAGGCTGTGACGCAATTCGGCCACCAGAGGGTGGGAGGGGCGACAAAAAGGGTGGCAGTGCGCCAATAGATACACTACAAAAAGATGACCTAAACTCGACTGGGTACTGTTTTTTTCTTTAAAATCAACAAACTGTATTCTGAACTTTCGGGCGGACTCTTCTTACACCCGGAAGCTATACATAACAGTTCATTCAATACAGTCCTGGCTGTGGGCGGTTTAGCATATCGGTGTTTTCACAGTGCCATGTCAATTTCGGTCACAATTCTTTTTCTGATTTAGTTGTTGTGTTTTATTGCCGTCCGAACGGTTATCTTGAACCAAGTATTCAAAATACAAAGATCACACTGGAAGTATCCATATACAAATGACATGCAGACTAATTTTTGAAGTTTGTATGCGGCGCGCGGGAGTTGAATATGTATATTTTTTCACTCCCAGTGAGTCGCCTTCACTCAGCAATCGCAAGTTTATTTCCTCGTGCTGTTCTTGTCTTCGCATGCTGATCGTGAGAATTAGCTGCTGTGACGCTTTTGTTTACTTTTTTTCGGTTCATGACCAAAAACAATGCAATTAACAGTGTTTTTCTATGAAAAAACAATAGCCGGGAGAAGATGGACAGAGCTAAAAGGCTTTCAATTGGTACAAATTCAAGTATTCTGCGCCCAGTAACACTGAATATAAAACCAAAGGCATAATTTAGTCAAAGACTTTTTGAGTTGTAGCTCGGCCGGCCCGCTGTTTCAAAGCGACAAGCATCCTCCAACTCATTACCATGGAGACAAGCTGTCGATAAGAACCATTTTCTGTTCCTAAAGCATGGCTGAGCAATTTTACTTGTCCTGGCAAAAAACATTTTCTTTGTTTCCCCTACACTTAAAGTGAGTTCAACATTCTAATGCTCTTTTGTTTCGTTATGTGAATAGAACAAATTTTCCTAGGGCACAAGCTGTATCTTGGAAACACATGCCTTCAAAGAAAAGAAAAAATAAATAAATTTATCTAATTATTTGTGTTGTTTTGCCTGAATACAAAAGCAGTTAAGCAGGTCACGCGTGACATCTAATTGTGACACGTGACAGGCGAGAGGATAGATATAAAAAACGAGCTCGCGCGCTCTGTTCAATGATAGAAAGGCGCGTGAACTTATTAGTTCTCGAAAGAAGTGGTCAGAAAAATACGAGTCGCAGGCGAGTGTTTCTATCAGTGACAAGAGCAAGCAAGTGAGTTTTATATTTCTTTCATAAAATAAGCCAAACAAACAGCCAATAAATCACCGCCATGACGTATGCAGATGCACTGTATTCATATCTAGAGCGCGCAACCACAGCCAATCAGAACACGCGTCATATCTCTTTTGATCATATCGAGCTGCTCTACTATTTATAGCATACATTATCGATGAGTGAACCATAATAATCCTGGATTTCGAGTATTTAAATCAAAGTATTTGCGCTTCTTAAAGGAGCCCGCTACTCCGCTTGCCTTCTCTGCCATTTATTTGACAAAGTCTGGGCTGTGTATTGAACAGTGACGATATACGTTGAGCGTTTAGAAAACGCGAGCTGATGTATATTCTACACGCCACGGGTAGAAAAACAGATCGACAAACAGTTGCTCGACAAAAGGCTCCATCTTTACTAACTACGTCTCCAAAATTTTCCGCAGAGAACTTAACCCTAGAATGCATGAAGAAAAAAAGGTACACAAAGGCATGAGGAAGGGGGGAAGGAGGGGGTTGGGTCATTAGGACCCCTTCCCCGTCTATTTTAAAAAGTATGAGGGGTGGAAAGGGGGCAACTGCCCCTAAAGTAAAAAATATATATATGATAACAAGAAAATATTTAATGTTGATATTTTGAATCATTTTTCAGTACTGTACCGAAACACACCTATTACTATAGGTTCAAATTCATAAAACTTTTCTGGCATTTTTTTTTTTTTTTTTTTTGCGAAGTGATTTTTACCCGTACCACCAGCACATAAGGTCGATTCGAAACTAAGCGATAAAATCCAAAACTGTAAATGACGACAAAATTAAGATAAGTGAAATTTATTTCAAGCTATGTAGAAATTTTTTCTGCAACAGTGTTGATCTGTTTCATATTCTAAAGGGAACAAAGAATATAATCGATGTGAAAAAAATGTGTCACGTTTAGCAAATTGCCCTTGAAGTCTGAGAAAAACGGGAAAGATTTTACTAGTTCTAGACACTCTGATTTTGTTTCCGATGGCGTTCAAAACGCAGTAAATAGGTTTTTAGACAAGCAAAATTTCAAGTTTTCCCGAGGGAGGATGCCTCTGGAGACCCCCCCCTCTCCTCCATGGCTAGAAGGCTCGCGTCTTCGGCGCTCTCTCGTGCCCCTCCCTCCCCCAGTTTTCCAACGCTTGTTACGGCCCTGAAACAGCTAGTAAACAAAGGAGAAATTAGTAAAGCAATCAAGTGAGCTTGCCATTTAGTGCGATCAATCGAATTTGCAAGTTAAGCGTGTAATCGAATTAATTACAACAAATTCAAGAATCAATCTGAAGTCACCGAGTTTTGAATAGAGCTGGAATTCGAGTTGGAGTTGAGTTGAGATCTGAGTCAATTCAGGACTTCCGTTCCGTTTTCTCATGTAGCACATGCGTTGTCATCAAATAACTGATCCGCTTTAGTCAATTAAATCGGTCTACATTTTTCACACTTGGCTCAAACTATATAAGGCCTGGTTCGCACTCGTGAGATAAACACAAGCATGCGCACAGGAAAACCCAATTGTCTCTGCGTGAGACACACGCAATCTAACTATTCCCACGCTCACACGCATGGAAAGAATATATTTAAAAATGCTAGATTTGTTAAGTTAGTTTACTTTTCTGATCAATGCGGGGCGGAGGGGTTGGTGCAGTGGTAAGATCTCTGCCTCCCAATCTTCAGGTCCCTGGTTCGATCCCCGGCCTGGTTGAGGGTTGAATATTTGAGCGACCTTCTTTCCCGCTCAGCCACTCAGCTTTCCATCCTCCCGGGGTCGGTAAAATGAGAAGCAGCATACATGGACCGCTTTGAAGCGGCTGCCAATTGCGCCTTTATATGCTTCTGGTCCGCTGGGGGTAAACTGATCATTGTAAAGCACCCTTGAGCATGCATTTGGAAAAGGCGCTATATAAATGCACCACTTTACTTCACTTAATTAAAATCTTGCATTTGATGAAAAGGTAAATAATTATAGCACTTTCTACCTAATTTTGGCGATAGTAATGACAGTAAAAACGGAATATATATTAAGGGAATAAAACAGCATCGCGAGAGAGAGAATAGAAAATGGATTTGACGTCACACAGCTCAAGATCTTTTTTTTCTCTATAGTTATTTTCTAAAAGGGATA
>JAOBAT010056301.1:0-20868 GCA_026413305.1 Hydrozoanthus tunicans | reverse complement strand
CAGCAATTTCTCTTTGTGTGCAATGGCTCTTTCAAGACCTACTTTTTCCCTTTCATTTTCCTTGTTTTCGATGTTTTGACTCATTAATTTGTCATACAGCTTCATGCTTTTCTTGGAGTTTCTTGCCAGAATTTCTTTTTCTTCTCTGCTACAAACCAAGGCACCGCAAAAATAGCACGGTCCAGACCCCTCTTGACCACAAACAATTCGCCCACACTGTATGCAGTTGTTAACCAGATTATGTTTTTGTCCCAAACACTCGCAAGGGTGTCTTCCAGGGAGTTTTACAGCCGCCCTTGCTTGGCCTTCGGAACTGTATAACGACACAAATTTCGGGGACTTTTTCTTCAACTGCTCTTCTGGAGCATACGTATGATTCTGTTGCGACCTAACTCCACCATTTTTGGTTTCGTCCGCGTGGACAGGATGGGTCAGAATTTGTCGCGACTTCAAACATTTCAAAAGCTTTTGCGTGAACTCCTGATGGCTTTTGTTTTCTTTACCAAGAAAATCTGATAAGTATTCTTCAACGTCACTAACACTGTCGATAGACAAAATGTAGTTGGTTATTTCTTCAGCACAGTCAGTTATTTTAGATAATTCTTTGACGCACCAAGTCTTCAATCCTTCCCGATCCGGCGCCATCTTGTAACGGTGCGAGCATGCGTGATAAGACAATCACAAAACCAGCTGAATCTCTCTTGTCGTGAATGCGGGCGCATATCAAGTTAGAAACGAAGTCAGTTGGCCAAAGCAAGATGAGTATAAGATTTAGCGGCATTTTGGGTCCTGATGACCCTTTTTAAACTGGTTTATTTTATGAAGTTTGGTTGATGGAAGCATGGAGAGCGTACGCTATCTGTCTTATCAACAATGGAAGAATAAGAAATGCGACGCTGCCAAGAAAACGACTTATCATCAAAAACTGCTTTCTTATGTTGAATCTCTTGAGGCGAACACGACTTCAATTGATAAGTTGATCGCTGGCTATCTCGATGCCACAAAATCTTTCTGCGGGGCTGGATCCCAGTTAGCAGAGGCTTTCTCTTTAGTTTTAAAGGAAACACCACTTTTAGAAATCACACAGCAACTGAAACAAGTAGTTGAAGAGATTGACCATGTGTCACACAAGACTAGTGTTCACATTACGAATTATATTTTGGGAACGTTATGTGAATTCACTGCCACTTTTCCAGGACTTCGAAGATCGATAGAGGCTCATAAAAGGAGTGTACAGAATTATGAAACTTGCCAAGAAACAGTTGATATGCTTGAGAAAGAAGAGGGATTACCGTGTGAAGCTCAACGTTTCAAAGCGGCACGACAGAGATTTCGCTCTGCTACTGAAGAACTAGCGACCGAAGAAGAGGTTTTATACAGAAGCTTTGCCGAGGTTGAGGAAAACAGAGTAAAGGTATTGTGTTTTATTTTTGTAGTCTCTATGTCATTTCTGTTGTACCTAAGCTTTCGATATCGGAAGATTTCACGAGTGTTCGGTTGTAGTCGCGTTGTCATTTTAACGCATGTTGTGATACGACATAAATGGAATAGTGGAATCGTGCTTCACTAGAAAAATAATCTTTGTGACAGAGTGATCATTATCTTGTATGTTTACAGTTGAAAAAAGTTGATCAAGAACTCGTGGCAAGTTTGCAAGTGCTTTGCGATTGTAATCAGTAAGAAAAGCGCCCAGTAAATGAGTCTTGTGGTAATACGGTATTTTGTTTTGTGTCAAAGTTGGCACCGAGGTTCCATACAGTATAGTCACATTTGGCAGTTTGCCGTTAAAAAATGAAACTTTGACAACAGGAAATAAAGTCATGTTACTAAAATAAAATGAATCAAACGTTTCGCACTTTGATATTGATTGAATATTGTTACGGTTGGAGGTCTCGCGATTAACAAATGAACTTACCAGCTATTGGGTTCTTTCAGCTGCATGCAAATTGATATCAGGTCGATTCTGTAGAATAGAAATTATCGAGAGTTCACCTCGCTTTTAGACAAATTCATAACAAACCCCGTTTTTTTTGCTTTTTGAAATAATAACTTGTAGCAGACACGATGGCGAGAAATATTTTTATTAAAGGTATTAAAACGCGGGCGGTCTGTTTACTTTGTTGAAGATACTGTACTCGGCAGTTTCATATATGTGTTGCAAAATCGTATTAAAATTTACAGGCATATTAACAGGTCTTCAGTTTGATGTCAGAAATTAACTTTTAATGTGTCGTTTTGCGTGTTCAGCTGTTCAGTAACTATGCATTTCCGTCTTAAGAAAGTTCAGGGATTGTGACACAAAGACAATATTGAAATATATCGCATGTTTGTTATGTACTTTTCACGAATTGTTTTAGGTTGGGCCCTGGGCTTAAGATGTTGCAAGTCAAAACTGAACTCACAATATTTTGGTATTTGTTCAGTGTCTTGATTTGAATTTTCATGCTTCTACCAAAGAAAGTTCTAGATTTTATTTTATGCACATTCTTAACAGAACAAATTGTCTAGCTTCTTGACATGTTAATTTCAGCCACATGTTTTCAGTTGAAAAAAATGTACAATAACATATTCTAAGTTCACATTTTCTTGATACCTGCATTTTTATTTGGGTGCCTAACAACTGTAACATTGATTTTTTTCATGGATGACAAGAAACGAACATTTTAATAAAGGTCTTGAAAGTTCTATGCCGTGACACATGAAAGTTTCTATATGGTAATATATCACAGTTCAAGCCACTCTAAGGTGGTATTTAAAAAACATCTGTTTCTTTGTCTCATTTTAAGTTTTGGGTGGGAGTGGGTTTATAGACTTGATATATACTTAATATCTGGGGCATAATCCAGAGACTTTTCTGTTTGTTAAGAAAGGAAGCAGATAAAATGTTCACACAGTCTCTAGTTACTGTCAAATCTTTTTTATCAGTAACTGACTAAAAAATACTAACATAAGGTGAGCTGTTTTGACTCATCAATCAAATGATACCCATCACTGCATGGAAAAATAAGTATTGTTCTTCAGTCTGCAACCCATTACAGTATGACCTTTTAAAGGGATTTAAGATTAAAAAGGCTTTATTATGGCTAGAACTTGACTTGGAATTGATATGATAATGACAATCTATTATCACTGTTCTAAAAGCTTACTATTGAATGCAGGCTGTGAGTAAAGTTTTTGTGTCAAAGGGTGAAATGTGTTAAGTGTTCCATAATCATTTAAAGGGTTTGTTCTGTAGTCAGTATTGAGTAAGCCAGTTTGGAATTTCAAAATACATGTGCATGTTGGGATAAAATGAAATAGTCATCAATCTTAAGAAGGGATCATTAATGAATTCCCATTCCACTTCATTGCATTAAGTTTCATAAATTTTACATTTTGTCTCGACGCACGTATGCATTTTTTAAGTTCCAAACTGGTTTATTGGAGAAACATAGGTATGTGCAAATCATTTTCACAAACAAATTAAATAGTTTTAATTGGTTTCAGTTTCTTGTTGGTTTCACCATTCAGCCTGAAATTTGCCAAATACTATAGTGCTAAATTCTCCCAACTAGAACCCCTGCTTTTCCTGTTATGTTATTTCCTGTTCATCTATGTTTAATAAATTTTCCAATAACTATTACATATTAGTACCACAGTTGTACACAACATTTGATGGTATGATTGGATCTTCTTGGTTGTGAATGCAAATATTTATTATAAACAATTGCAAAAGAAAAGCCTGAAAAAAAGAAAGAAATTTCAAGCTTCAACAGAATTTGTATGCACGACCTCTGCAATACCTTTCTAATCAAGTCACATCACAATTGATTAGTTTGTTTTCTGTTCACAACCCTGAAGATCATATCATAACATCTTTGACCAACTTCCATTTTCTCATTACAAAATGGCTTAAATTATATGAGTTGTGTAAGGAGAAAATAGATGTTAATTAATGTGATGTGGCAAAAAACTGTGAATCAGGCCATTTAAAATAAACTTTGGTTAATCTAAGGATATTATAGGTTCTACTAATTTATCTTCTGCCTTTTAAATGAACTTTTTCAGACTTAAAATATAACAAACTGTGCTGGCCATTTCTCTAAACCTATTTTCTCTAGGTGCAAGCCTAGACATAATCGTAGTGTTGTCCTTTAGTGGCATATGTGTGAAAATATACAACATATTTATTCGAATGAGGCCTTACCACTAGAACGGGATATGATCTAAGTTTCATGGATCAATCTACAGCATCAACAGAGAGCCCCATAAGCCCACAAAGGAAAGAGAAAAATTCTCTGACCTTGGTGGGATTCAAACCGATGACTTACAAAACAGACAACTCCAAGCTGGTCCACAGCTCAGTTGGTTAGAGTGACATAGAATGATCTGTTTCGTAGGTCATGGGCTCGAATCCCACCGAGTCAGAGTTTTTCTCCTTTTTTTGTGTGGGCTTATAATCATGGGATTCCCTGTTGGTGCTGTAGATCAGCGAAACTTGGATCAAACCCCGTTCCAGTGGTAGTTGAGGCCAAACTCCAACTATACAGTATGTTGTATGGAGAAGTAAGGAGTTGAGTTCTAAGTTGAATGTGACAGCTTAAACAATGTTGTGTCTTTTTCAGATGCTAGGTGCCTGTTTCCTTTCGCTTCTTCAAGTTCAATCTCAGTTTATGACAGCAGCAGGGGATTACTTGGCCCCCTTGGGTGGATTTCAAGAGATAGGAGATTATCTGCGGGACAGAGAAGTCTCCCTTTCCCTCAAAGATGCCACTGCAAGTTGGTTGTCATTATCACAAGTACGTACTTGACAATAGTTTTATTCACTGGTCAATTTTATGAAATGCAGTTCTAAGCTTTCCGTTTCCACTAAGAATTAATGTGTTTAATAACTATTTACTTTTTTTTCATTTTGATTCAGCTAAGGGTTTATTAAAATTTTGTTGACTCTGAAAGAAACAAAGTAATAGTATACAGCTCCAGCCAGGGCCTTGATGCACCACAAGATTTATTATTGCATATCCAGTGTTGCTATTTTAAGAACAAATGTTCAAATGATATTGCTTCCGACTGGCTGTGGTAGCAAAAATAGAAACCGCTGACCAAGTCTGGCTGCTGTTCTTACTCAGCCAGGGCATCTGATCACCAAAAACTAAGTATAGTTTCATTCAGTCTCATTTCACTTGAATTTGTTCTGAACTTTGATACATAGTCAAATAAAATCCCCATCAAGACCCTAATTGGAGCTGCAAACTCTCATTTTGTTTCTTTCAGGGTCAACAAGAAATAATTAATGTCTAAGAAACCCTTGGCTCAGCATTTTATCTTGTAGTTTTCATGTTCGTTTTGACTGTCTTATTTTGTAGGAAGAAAGTTGTTATAGTCTTTTTAGGCCCATGTTTGAGGTGGAAGTGGGGGAAGGTTTTGGAAGGGCTCTAATAAGCCAGTTTGACATTTCAGAAACACATCCGCCAGTTGGGATAAAATGTAAAGTTCATGAAACTTAGACAATGGATTGCAGTGAAATGGGATGAAAATTCATTTTTATCCCTTTCTTAAGTTTGATGAATATTTCATTTTATCATGTTACAAGTTTGTGTTTCTGAAATTTCAAATTGGCTTATAGTATGCACTGTTTAAGGTGATGGTTTGGAGGAGATCGGGGGGAGATTTTAAAGGAATGCTGGTAGTGGTGGTGTAGATGAGGGGGAAGGTCTGTTATTTTTTTTAATTCAGTTTAAACAGCATTCAAATTGCTGGATTGAAAAAGCTAAACAACAGAATTTGCCTTGGGGCTTTTTCTTGTTTTTTTTTTCAAAGTGAGATAAGTGGCACAAATTAACCATACCTTGAGCTATTGGTTACCAATAAACCATACCTTGGGGTATGTGGTACCAGTGAAACCATACCTTGAGCTACTGGGTACCAGTAAGCAATACCTTGAGCTACTGGGTACCAATGAACCATGCCTTGGGGTATGTGGTACCAGTAAAACCATACCTTGAGCTACTGGGTACCAGTTAACAAAACCTTAAGGTACTGGGTACCAAGGAACCTTAATTATGCTGAGCTGGTTTAAGGGGGTGCAATATTTAAATTGGAACTTATTAATTAGTATTTTTACTGACTTATCAGTGTATCAACCTATAACAATTAGATGTAACCTCAGATCTCACAACACCTTGCAATAGGTAAACAAAGCATTACGCCAAGGGCAGTGTTTATCCCGTAAGGAGATCCAGCAGTTGATGCAGGTCTCACAAGGAGAGTTACCAGAAAAGACTAAGAAGGAGCTTATTCTAAGAATTAATACAGTTATCCAGGTAATTCATATGAACTGATGAAAGAGTGTTCTCTTAAAAACTTGATGTATATGTTTATGTTGTTGTTGCTACATGGATCTCCAAGGTCTTCATTTTATTATTATTTTGTGTGCATGCTTGGCACATTCAGTAAGAACTGTTGGGTTAGATCCCCCACTTTGTTGTGGGTGCAGCCATCTTTTGCCATGTTGTCCATGAACAAGGATGTTGAGCCACTTGGCTGAGCCATTAATCTTCATTCAAGAAAGATAAACTATCTATAATAAATAATTTTGGTTTTGGGTTGTGGGTACAAAGCCAAACTTTTTTTGATCTAGGTGATCTAAAGCAATCAAAATCATCTCTGCTCTTTCTTTGAACTACATGTCAATCAGTTTAATGACATAATTTTCCCATGTGAATGTTGCTTCATTCATGGAAATTTTCAATGACTTTCGTCATATTTAAATTTTTAGAAGCAATTTCAGAAGCCCAAATTTATCCAGGGGAGTACTTAATGTCCTTGGATATAACTATCTAGAAAGCTTGTGTCTAGCTTTATATGTCAAGAGAGCTAGATAATTCTTAGTACATGCCTACTTCCTCTGTAGTATCCTTCTAAGTTTCAATACTTAATGAACCCCCTGGATCTCTAGAAAATGACAGGAAGCTGTAGTTTATTCGTTTCTTGATCTAGGGCTGTGGGACAAAGCCCCAGGGGAGGGGGGGGGGGGAGTACTTCAATATAGTTTTGGTGGGCGTGTGCTGCTGGGTTTGCAAAAATTCTACCCTTTACTAGAGTAAATTCTACAAATTTTGTGACCCTATACCAGAGTACCCGTTTTAAATCCCAACATTAAAACAGGATTTGTTTACACTATGTGTCATATAAAAGCAAAAACATCTGACTTGATATAAAACACCGGGTATAAAGCGCTCAAGTATTCTGGATTTCAATGTTTAGTTATTACAGTTTTTGTATCCGTCGACCCTATCCCAGAGTAAATGGCTTGAAAACCATACCCTTTCCAGTGGCACATACTTGTATAGACAACATATGGGAGTACCTCCCCTGGGGACAAAGCCAGAATTGGAGATGCCCAAGAAGAGCTTTGATATAATGAGTTCGTAGTTTTGTGTGTTATCCTGTATTTTGAAGGGCTTTTAGATATTACAATGAAAAAACTTCCAGAAATTTTGTATATATTATTAAAAAGTATGTACAATTTCAAATGGTTGTTATTTTTATTGTAAGTGGTTTATGTTTTTTCTCCTCAGAATTATAAAAAGGAGTTTGCAAGGGCTCCAACACCAGAGGCCGATATTCCTGCTGGGTTTCACAGGAATCCTAAAGCAATTGAACTTGCTCTGAAGGTACATGTGCAGATATATAGGGACATTTTGAATTGTAAGACAAAAACGTCTAAAGGAAAGAACTGTCAAAGAGCTTGCTGTTAAACTATTAGTGATTTGTGTTAGTTTTCCTTAAACTTGGACACAGAGATCAACAGGCAGTGAGACTGAAATTTAGAAAGCAGTTGGTCACCTGTAGTGACTTAGAATTGTCTGTGGCCACAAAGATTTAAAAAAAAGTACTCTTGGGATGACTTTTTGAGAGAATTCACAGTAAACATGTTCAATGGCGACAATAGATGGAGTACAATGGAATGCAACCATGCAGTGTCTTACCCATAGTATTGTTGTGGATGTTGATGAATACGCACTTAAAACAGATGCTGAGGATAATTTGATTATATAACAAGAAAACATTCTGTAAACAATTTTCAGTGATATTATATATGTTATACCAATTACTTTAAATTAAAGTGTAGAAGTCTGTCTTCAATTGGGTTTAAACCTGTGGCCTATGCAGTGGTGGTTTGGTGTTTTAGGAACTGCGACATGATTGTTTCAAGTCAGCCAAAACCCTAAAAGTTTGTGCAGATTTTCTTTTGTGTGTAGATCATTGTTGTGCCGAGGTCACTTATATTAGTTTCTTGCAGCAAACTCTTTTTTACTTCAATATAATTTGTTTTAAATGGGAACTTTGTGTTCAAGTATTGATTTTTTTCACCAGGGCTGCTGTAGCAACCTAGAAGCTGTTGCCGCTGGCGGCTTCCAAGAAGTTACATCTTACGAGGAAATGGAGGTGCAGATACTGAAAGAGATTCCAAAACTGCAGTTGAAAATAGGTCAGAACTTATCCTGTAGATCTACTCTCTTAAAGGCCGTCTGTTGCAATTCCACAAGGCTTAACTTAAACTTTTTCAAAAACGTACATTTCTCAAAAGAATAATGCTGTGCCTTCGGGCACATAGGGCTGCAGCATTTTGCTCTCCAGCCTGCTCTGTTTTTGGCTCTGCCTCTGTCTGTTGTTAGGACCTCCATCCACCTTCTCTCTTTCTTTGATTGCTGTTCTCCACTATCTTTCTCTAGGTTGTCCTCTGAAGCGCTTTTCTTCTGGGGTCCAGGTTATGGCTCTTTTTGGACTGGCATCTGCATCCATGCAAAGAATGAGGGCTGGCCATGTCAATCACATTTTTCATGATCTTTTTAAATGCTGACACTGCTACTTGTTTATTAACAGGAAATGTGTTTTTGGAGACCTGTCCATCCCCAAGTAAAGCTGTCGAGAACTTCAAGTCAAAACTGGTAAAATTTGGTTTATGATTTTACCCTTCCGCCTCTCAGAGTTTATTTAACACATAATAATTGGTTTGAAAGACATTTTAATTGTTGATTTGCAAAGATCGAATCAAACAATATGCATTTTATTTTAGAATAAAACTGTTGACTTTATCATTATACTCAAAGGCATTACCATCTAGTTGAGCATTAATTAGTGTATTAAGTAATGTTCCGAGTAAGAACTAGGAAGGTCAACGGAATGCGAAAAGGTGCTAACTGCGATATTGTTAAACTGTTGATCTGATCTGCTAAGCTTTAGAAATTGACCGTGTCTTCATGAGTAAGCTTATGTCTTTGTTTCCAGCACATTTATTCAATTCTTCTTAGTTGAAACATTTCCTATTTTTGAATTTAAGAAAAATTCCATGTGGGGAACATTGAAAGTTAAAAGGTTTTCTTTGCTTTTGTTCTTGAGTTCTATGATTTGCTAAATTGTTGTAGCACAAAAGAAACATTGCTTTGAAATAGAGTTTTACTGCTTTTTACTTTAAAACTATGTTTTGCATTTGATGTGTTCTCAATATGAAAATTTCAACATTCTGGCATGGGAAAAGCAAAAAGCCGCAGAACAATGGGAGGCTCCCTAGTTCTTAAACATACCATTTGATTACTTAAGATCATTTAATGGAATATTGTATATCAAACAATGGATATTGCTTCTTTTTTATCCTTTCTGTCCCAGATGGTTATCAACATCTAACTTCTCCTTTCATACAATTATTAAATAAGACATGAGAATTGATCAAACAAAGCAAATTGCTGATGATGAAAAGTAAAATTCTCCCAAACTTGTTCCAAGAAAAGTAGGGGCTCTATTTGGGAGAACTTACCAAATCAACTGGGACTGAAAGGGTTAAGGATGTTAAGGTGATGATTTAAGCATTCTTTGTTTTTTTACATGTGTGTAATGCTGTGGTGTTTGTCATTGCAGCATGTTATCCACGACCTGGTTAATTCAGTTGCCAAGACCAATGATATCCCACTAAATAAAGAAATACTGGATCACTTTGTACTAACTGTTCTCCATGAGACATGTTCACCAGTTTGCCTCGATGCTGCCAAAACTGCTGTGCAGTTACTGTTTGGAAAGGCAGAACTGGTAGGTTTTCCTTTGGCTTGGTGTTTATTTTGATGATTATCGTAGTCAATCAGAATTTCATGTATCTGGGAGTGTGGTGCCAGATCAAGACATTTGGCAATGAGAAAAATTTTAACCTCAACTGATAAAGTGTAGTATATATACAAGATCAATTTAGCATATTTCTTCAAGGATTGTTGCGGGTGGAGTGGAGACCCTAGCTGGAACAACTTAGCAAAACAATATTTGGCATATTTGGGGCACAAAAAGCAACAAATGTGCCTTCTCCTGAGGATCTTTAGCAATCTGCTTGTTATTGGTCATCCTATTTTCTCATTGTGCCATCGCCAATGACTGAACCAGTTCTATCTGTAGAATCACACTTGGTGTCTTTTTACATCGTCTACTTCCATGATTTGTTTGCTCTTTGTAACTAAAAGGCAGACTAAGAATTAATGATAAGATTTGTTAAACCATTTTTGATGAAAAGTGTGGTTCCCAGATTGGAAATTACAATTGGTCTTTTTCTAGTTCAAAAATGGTTTCCTTCAATCGTATACAGAGAGTAACGTTTTTATGGAAGTTACTTTTCCAGTCCAGAAAGTTAAGATAAACAACTTTCATTGAGTTCCAAAGAACTTCTCCTTTTGTTTCCAGTTCCAAAGTTTGCTTTCTGTCCTTGTGACATCTTTTTGAAAATATACATGATCATCTGTATGACCTCAGATGGTTTGGGTCTCTCTCTAATCAGTGAATTTATTTGTAGGTGAGTGTGAAACTAAGCAAGGAATCCAACACTCGGCTGGCCCAAGTGTACCCCAAGGGAACCTCTGTGCATGTGGAAGTCTCCTCATCTTGGTGAGAATTGTTCTTAAACAAATTTTGTGATTTTGTGAAATCAGCACAAGAGAAAGCATCTTTGCTCACCTACAGTACCTATGTTGTTATAATAATATTAATGATGATAATAACAATAATGAGAGTAATAGTGATTATATAAGTAAAGTAAAACTTTACCAAGTACAATTTTTACACTGGTGCTGAAACTGCTGCTTCTGTTACTGACGCTACCAACGCAAAAAGAAGGGATAGCTCAACTATTTTTTTTTCAATTGCTTTTGATTGTTTATTCACTAATATTTCTTGAAATATAGGGTTATTGTAGAGAACTCAACCACCTTCGGTAGCCTTTCACAAGAACTGGAGTCTGTGTCTCCTTTGGGTGTGGTGGATGCTGTTTATGTATGCAAGTTCAGCCTGATGGATTACTTGGAAGACAAGTAAGACTACAGATTTTGTTGAGCCGTTTTGTTTGAGTAAATGAATAATAGTAACAAGAGATTATATAAGAAACACATTGCACAACTGGACATAGTAAAGGTAATTTAATGAGTGCCATTCTTTACCAAAAAAGGCCAGAAACATGCTTTCTCACGGAAAGTATTGTTCCAAGCTCATAGTTGTGTCAAGCGGAAATTTGTAAAGGCCCTTTTGCCATATAATGACTTCTTAGTCGAAAACGTTTGAGCAACAAACACCCAGGATTTTGTGTACGATCTTCCTTTTTTACAATAGTACAGATCTTTTGTGAAATGTTTCTGGACTTGTCATTGAAATCGCTAAAAATACTTATTCAAATTTCTAAAGGTGTGCTTCCAACATCCATCGTTTAGAAGCACATGCGAAAACGACTTCCACACTGAAAGTCACAATCCCCGGCAGGCCAATTTTGAATAAATTACATACTAATTTTGTAAAAAAAATGTAGAACGAAAAAACACAACAATAGATTGTTTGAGAAGCTATATCAAAAACTCGTGCTTCGTGTTTCATCACCTTATCCAAACACCTCGAAAACAATAAAGCCCTCGGGACTTCATTATTTTCTCGGTGTTTGGAACAGTTGATGAAACACGAAGCACGAATTTTTGATCTATTACTTATCTTACTAAAACTGATCTAATCTGTTCTCACTGGCTTTAGACTTAAAAGAGTTTGAGTTTATAGCTTTAAGAATCATTCATATTAAGGATCTACCAGGTTTCACACGGTCATGAAAAGTCATGGAATTTGAAAATGTATTTTCCAGGCCTGGAAAATACATGGAATTTTCGGAAAATGGCCAAGGTCATGGAGTTTTATTACTGGTTGTGGTGAAGGTTGAGAAAATGTATGCTCTTAAAGTTGACTTAGTAATGAATTCGTGTTGAACTAATAAATTTATTCATTTTTAAGTGTTTGCTCTAAAATCAATAATGTTACACTGTTTGTCAGTGTCCAGAAAATTAAAGTGCGAGTAACGTTTTTTTGTTGAAGTTGATTCTTTGGTTTCCTGGTATTTCTTAGTCATTGAAAGTGGCATTTGGTCATGGAAAAGTCATGGTAAAGTCATGGTATTTCTTTACTTGTTATCAGTGTGAACCCTGTCTAAAAACAGGAGTTGTACTACTAAGAGTTTCTTAACCTGTTTAATACTGAGAGATTTAAGAGTATTTAAGCAGTAATGAAGATGACAGTCATGGTAATTAAGTTAATGGTGGTGTTGGTAATTAAGACAGGCATAAAGATAACATTCATGGTAACCAAGATGATTGTGATGTTGGTAACCAAGATTATGTTAACAACTTCAGATGATGGTAAGTAAGGTGATGGTACCCAAGACGATGATGATGGTAACAAAGATGATGGTGATGAGAAGCTCTTAACTGAAATCTTTTCTGCTTCAGGTCATTGAAGTACATGTATATTGCTATTGAGAGGTATAGTTTTTATGACTACAGCTTTGAGCTTTGCAGTAATTTACTCTAGTTCACTTTCTCTCTCCTCTGGCTAGGTGCAATGATGGTTCCAATCAGTTGGTGTGAAATGCAGTGTCCAAAAACGAGAGCTAAAGAGTGCAGAAAAGTAGCCAAAGTAAAACAGCCAAGCAAGGCTTAACATACTTATTGCATGCTTTATGAAAGCATTAAGAACTACCTTTAAAGAGTTGAAGAAATTTCCCAAAATGAACAATCATTGTACATAACCGTAGCAAAAATACTGAGAGAATAAAATTGTCATTATGTTGTAGTTACATTATATAACAGAGCAATTCCAATCTCATGTGTACGTCATATGTGGTCAGTCGCGGATTATCCACTTGCACAGACCTTTTAAATGAGATTGCAGCACTACAGTGCTGGGTTGTTTAAAGGCTGGTTAACTCACAGGCGGCCCAGGCCGTAATAGTGATCATAATATTCAAATACGGTGCAGTTAAATATGTAACGTTTGGTTAACTCAGTATAGTAACACAAAAGTCGAATCGCGAAAGATACAATGGTTATGAAGTGAGATATATATTAATATAAAGTATATATATTGCACAGTAGTCTGTTCTTTCCTTCGAAACAGCTCAAACTCAGCATTCTGCCACGTCAGATCGACAATACAAACACTTTTAAAAGAGACTAAGATAATATTTTTATTTTCTTTCATTATCACTTCATAATTATTGTAGCTTTCGCGAATTCAACTTTCGTGTTAATATACTGAGTTAACCGACCGTTCCATATTTAATTGCATCGCATTTGAATGTATTCATGATCACTAGTTACGGCCTGGGCCGCCAGTGGTTTACTTTTCTAAATCCTAGGTCTTCCGTCTGGTTTAGCAATTCTTCAAGCAGTTATTTCATCTCTAAAAAAGGCTACGGTTCTTGTACTAAAAGAACTCTGTTTGAACTCTATTTTAATTAACTACCTTACCGTAAAGAATAGAAGTTATTCCAAATTTGTCGTTAGTTGGATCCTGAATCAGGGGATGAAGGATTGAAGCGGAATATTTCAAACCAGAATGTTCATATTTATTTCGTAATATCTTTCAAAATATTCATATTCCAGAGGCAAATATTCTCAAACATTCATATTCCCTGCCGACTAATATGCATGGTCCGACTGAGGTCAAAATAGTCAAGTATTCATATTTCGAGGCGGCAAAAATATGCGAATATTCATATTCTGAGGCCAACAATATGCGAATAATCATATTACAATATTCCGCTTCATCCCCCGAATCCTTTTAAAAAGGCTTTTATTCCGTCATCAGTCTTACTTGAGTACTTAGAATGGCGGGGAAATGTATCAGGTTAAAAACGCGGGAAACTTGACGCGCACGGTCATATTGGCGGCAAAAATGCGACGCCTGCAGTTTGTCGGTGCGATGATGTTAGTCGACGAAGTGCTTACCGTCTTAAAACAACAAAATGAAGGCACTTGCATTGTTTTTTCTGTTTTGCTTTTTCTCATTGTGTCTTAGTTGGCGTTTACAGTTCTTCAAAAACACAAATGAGTTACAAACAGTAGTTTTTACTGACAAAAGCAGCTTTGACTTCCACAACCGGCTTTATTTTGAAAACGATTCCTTGCGAATTTTTTGTCAAGTTAGAAACCCCCGAAACGATTCTGATTACAACCGCAACGAACTTGTTAAGCGTTACTCTTTGCAAGGAATGGCGCCGACGATTATGTTTAGTAACTCGTCATGGTCAACACAAACACTGGAGTTTCCAGCATTGGTGGAAGAAGAAAAAGTTTACTGGGAGCTCAACGTGTCAAAGGCTCTCTTAATGAACGACAGTGGTACTTTGTTTGTCAAGCGTGAACCCTGGGAGTTTACTGTGGAATTGGGGAAAGGCTTGGATTTATTAAAGACTAAAGGTTCTTTAATTGTGAAGGAAATGGAGCCAATATTGTGTGTAAAGTTTGGGGACGAAGTGACAAAAGTTTCGACAGCGTTCAGTCCAATAAAGTCAAAACTGTGGAGGTCCAAATGTTCACCAAATGTCGCAGTTGTACAACCGATATTCAACACAACTTTGCAGCCATTCTCAGGTTCGTGTTGTTTTTGTTTTTTGGTCTGAAGAACGCAGTACAGTTACAAATATTTTTTGTTGTTGTTAATTTCATGTATGAAGATATTTTTTCATCTACTGAAATACTTTGCTTCCGGCCCAGTAGCTCGTTCGAGCAAACGTTTTTAAATATGGTTTCACCAACGCGAAGAAGCAAAGGAGATTATTAACGATTTTTTACGATTGATGAGCTTTTAACATGCAGTGTCAATCTCTTTAATGTAATATGTCTATAGTTTCATTAATGTTGTTAGGCACGGAAACTGTCAAGCTTTCCATTAATCACTCAAACTTTACTTTTTGGTAGAAATGAAATCTTGACGTGAGTCTCTAACTCCCAACCTGAGTTCAAATACTAGATAAGTTTTTCTTTTCAAATGGAAATACGATACGAACCTTACTTTTGAAATAACGTTTTTATTTTCTTGGTACGGGTTTAAGGAGTACAAATACAAGATATATTTAGCCTACCTAACCGGGTGACACCAATATAAAGTCTTGAGATTGTAATAAAAAGCAATATAACACGTACTTCAACGACCTGAAGCAGAAAATTTCGGTACTTTTTAGCCATTTAGGGTTTGTTAACCCGTGATATATGTATCTTAATGTTTGAATGAACTAGGTTCGATTCAAGTCTATTTTGGCCAGACCCATGCAGCCCTTTGTACAGCTTTTGCAAAACATAATATCAAAATAAATTATATATTGAGAGAGATTACTTCATGATTGCTGAACGCGTACAATAATTATTCACGAGTTGTGAAGATTCGCTATAACAACAGTGAACGCAGGGAATTTTCACAACGAGTGAATAAATGTCGTACAATTAAACCAACCATGAAGTAATTTTTTTATTATAATTATCAGTACTGAAATAACCCACAATTAAAAAAAAACAATTGCTAATAGTTTTAATACGATTTTAAAGCTTAAACTGTCTTTAATTCCGCAAAAGTATAAAAATTTGTGAACTCGTTTATTTTGTCGGTTAAATATGAAATTAATTTGAAATTATGTAAAAATAGAACTGCCAAAACAGCAGAAATACAAGGTGTTTTGATTTGAAAATATGGGAAAATGCCCAAAATGTATGAAAAACACGCAACTGACGAGCGTTTCAAAACTATCCAAAAAAGCGAAGAAAAACTGCAAACTAAAACCAGCTATACGAGTCAGTCAGTCTCGTGAGAATCTGAGTCGAAACCTCTAGTTATTATATAAGTAGCTCAACCTCGGAATCCGAAATCAATGGCATTGTTAAACCGCATTGTATTTAACAAAGCTTCAGCACTTGAACTCCCTAAAGTTTTTTTCTCATAGAGAACGTTGACTTTGTCTTCGCTTAGAGCGACAGAGGCGTTCGGTTTGTTTCCTTTGCCTTTCTGCTCGAGGTCTCTTGTTTGATTATAGAACTTTTCTAGCTCCAGTGCTCAAGCTCTCTGTCCTTGAATACACTAAGGCCACGCATAAGTTTGCTTTTTAGGTGTCATTCAAAGCTTCCAATTTTCGAACGACGGGGGGGGGTACTTCGGGGTAAAAAGTGTAGGGATGACCGTCGGAAAAGTCCCCAAAATACCCTAAAAAAGTACCTGGGGATAAAAATTTTCTACCCTAAAAAATACCTTTCGGTTTTAAAATTACCCTAAAAAATACCAATTGAAAGCTGAAATTTTCCCCTGGGTAGTTAGTGGGTCGGCGCTAAGTCCCCTCGTGTTGTTCTGAACTCGATACGCAGTAAATAAAGGCACGCGCGTAGTAGAACGTTCGCCAAAGGACATTCTTTAAACTTCTTATCAGTACGCACGTTTGCTAAAGCACGGGACTGTCCAATAGCTTTGCGTTTTTAAACCTTTAAAAACACCAGGCTCTTGGTTTAACACGGATTTCCTTTTACAACCCCTAAAAAATACCGGACTGGCAATTTTAACCCCTAAAAAATACGACGGTCATACCTACCATCCCATTATAGGGGGTACCCCCCTTGCCCCCCCCCCCGGTTCGAACGAAGCGAATTTGGTTCATATTCTTCGTTACTATCCGTTTTACGAACAGGGATGACAAACTCGTTCAGATAGTTGTGAGTTGTGATGGTGAAACCCCTTCCATTTTCTTCGTCGGTTTCTTGTTTACATGATACTAGGAATTCCTCATTCTGTTTTTTTTTCTTGTTTTTCTATGAGCTCGTCAACAGAAACTTGAGCAAATCTTGAAGGAGTCGGCACAGCCATTGAAACGGTTGTCAACAAAGAGCAACTGCGAAGGCCGACAATCTGTCACTATTGAAAAAAATCGTATCTGCGCTATGATTGCGATATTTTTTCACACTTGAAAAAACTTCGTATGACCAATCACAACCAAGGAAAAATATTTAGTGCGAGTTTTATTTCAAGATTTACAAATAAATATATTTCAGTATTTACATAATAATATTTTATATGCTGTTATTTTGTGCAAAAATATCTGGAACTTTAGTGATCTTTTAGTGAGTAAAACCATGATCCAAGAAACATGAACAAATATTTTGTGGTAAACTTTGGCCAGCTTGTCAAAAGTTGTAATCATGTCTGATGCTACTTTAACGGATTTCAAAGCTTAAAAAAGAACTACTTAACTCACAAAGTAGCTGACAACCCCTAAATAACTCATTCTTCGTTTCTGAAGCTCCCTTCCAGTTGGAGAAATTGCTGCCTGCGTTGGTTTTGATTTGAGAAGTTAGTCGCAATGGAAGAATTTCTTCATAGACATAGCGGGTTTATTATAAACAGACTTGATTTTCATATTCCTTTAGAAAAACCTACCTTTTATTTAATATTGTTAAAGTCAGTTGAATGTTTCAAGAAAGGTGACTGGTTTTAAGCTTAACAGTTTTTAAACCCGCAGCTTTGAAGGAACAAATTTCAGGTCAATTGTATCTACCCGAGGAAAGCTGCAATTTAGAAACTACGAACTTAAAAAGTGCTGCTTTTTTTCATTTTGGACTTAATGTTCAAGGCATGAAAAAATAATTGCTGCATTCGGTTGTTGCTGCATTTGAGCAACGACTGTACACGATTAAAGTTTTTTTAAAAGCCAGCTGGGCCCAGTTGTTCAAAAGACGATTAGCTCTAATCTAGGGTTAATTACCATGACAACCAATAGGTTTTTTATGAGTTAGTCCAGGTTTAAAGTTAATCGGCTTTCGAACACTTACCCGGCAGTCCCCGGCTTTTTAAGACTGTGAAAGCCCCGAGCCTCAGGCCCGGCCTTAGAGGTTGCTCCATAGCTTGGGTTTGGTGAAGAACGTGTTTTTTAAACAAAGGTCCTAATTTTTGTAAAACTCTTATAATTCTGGGCCCGGTTGTTCGAAAGTCGATTAACTTTAACCCAGGGTTAACTCTTAACAAAACCTATGGGTTGTCATGGTAATTAACCCTGGGTTAGCGCTAATCGTCTTTTGAACAACTCGGCCCTGATATTTAAAACTGATCAAATGTCTCCACCTTCAATTATTTACGATAAAGTCTCCGTTTTATCACCCACTGAACTGAACTGAAAGAGAACTAATTTTCCGCGTAGCCGTTGTAACTGGTTTGTCTTATTGTCCGAATTTTGCAGTATATTAGTTATTTATCATTAACTTTATTATTTTTTATACTATGCAACCGCACCTCTGTTGTTTATCATTATCTTTATTATTACTCACACTATGCCACCGCATCACTGTTGTTCTTAGACTAGTAAATCATCGCAGGGAAGTCCAAACAATATAAGCTGTATTGGTTTCGTTTTGGCTTCCTTGCCACATTAATTAGTATAGTTTTGTAAGGTACTTTTAAAGTATAATTTCTAATTATAATACGGTGAAACAAATTTAACTGAACTAAACAATCGGAGGTTCAAGCCTGAGCGATGCTTTCTGTTTTGCCATGCAGGATGCTATTTAGGTGTCACAAATGCCGCTTTTGGATCAGGAACAACCAAATGGTTTAATCTTCTTCACTTGTCAGCCATTGTCCCAGACGAACACTCTATTTGCAAGAAGACATCATTTTCGCCATGTGCATCAATGACTCTCTGGGATTTTGTAGTTACTGATAACTACATTCTACTTTTGACATCGCAAGGCATCATTAGATCAGGAAATGTTGCAACCCAAGCCAAAACAGCACCAAATTCGAAGGTTAGTCGTTAAACTTCGTTAACCATGTGGTATTGTATTTGATAATGTATTAGAGAACAAGGGCATTTTTTAACAAGTTTAACTTTGTCCTTTTGACAACTAATTGTAATTTGACTTGTTTGTGTTTCAAAATGTTGTCGAGCTGTAATTAAGTTTAATTCACGATGGTTCTAGATAGAAAAGGACGTGACTACTGTACAAAGAATATACCACTGTATATTGCTTTAAGACCTGCACACCATTAGTTTAACTGCAGTACGTCTCATTAATGCGGTTCTTTAAAACGCCTCCAATATAACACGCAAGTTAAACCTACCATGTGGAATTTGCAAAATTGTAAAGTAGTTACGGGGTATACATAATGAGAAGATTAACATTAGTTTTATCCTTTTATTGGCCGCAGGTAATACTTCATATATAGCGTTAATGTTTTACGATAATTAATGATTTCTTAATTAAGTATCAATTGCTAACATTTTTAATATGTTGTTAACTTTGTTTTAACTCTCAGTTAACACCTAAGTTAGGTGACACATCTAGTTTTAGCCCAAAAAAATACAAAACACCTTACTTATTAATACTTACAAACAAAACATTTTACTTTTACTGTAAAACTACTGGTTTCAACCTCATTTGACTTAAAACAATATTGTAAGCCAGTCAGTGCCCATGCCGGAAAAAACAATTGTAGAAAGGTAATCAAGTAGAGTTTAAGTCCTTCCGCTGAAGGCGAAGACAAATTGATTCTTGAGAAATTGTAAAAGACATGCATTTTCTTTCCCAATATACAACGTTTGTGCAATATAGTTTATGACTGTTCTCTTTTACATAATAATTCGAAACATGAAGTAGATTGATGACAGAGAAGACCTGCACAGCTTATATGTGTTTTAAGATGAATACTTTTGTTTCGAGGGATGCTTATTACATGACATTTTTCAACGATATCGCTGTTTTTTTGTTTTAGGTGACGTTCTATTTCGTTTCATCAATTCATTCTGTTATCATGGCAGGCTTTAGGAAGGCTTCGATCGAACAGGAAGATATAAAGCTTCACTTTGTTCAAGACTGTTTTAGTGGCAAAGGGACGAGAAACTCGACTGTTTATTTGGTATTTCATGTTCGTGACACTGACTCTAGGATTTCAAAAAGCATGGTTTTTGCAGGTACTAGACCATTTGACAAGTGGAACGAGCTTAAACTTGAAAAGGCCAACCTAAGCAGATTTGAAAAGGTTGTCATACACGGAATGGCAGATGATGTTCAAAGACAAACTGTTCTCATTCTGATGGAAGATATCAAAGAGGTGGGCCATTTTCACAACTTGCGTTTACTTTGTAAGGGGCTATCTCGGCATTTTGCGGTTTCTATGATAAATTAGGTATGTTTTGATATGTTTGTACTTTGGACTTTATTGAAAACAAATCTTTACTTCTCCAATTAAAATAAGTTGTTTGAATTAAGTGTATGAAACATAGAGCGAAATCCCAGGTTTCCTTTCTTAATGTTTTGCAGAAAAAGTTGCCCTGCTCAATTTTCTAATTTAACATCTTGTTTAGAAATATATTTATATTTACATAAGAAGTTACAAGACGATTAAAACTACAATCTTAAACTACATGTGTTAAAGTGCCTATGACAAGAAATATTTTGTTACGTCAGCGGATAGAATAATAATAATAATAATAATAATAATAATAATAATAATAATACCATTTTTATAGCGCTTATACGGTTAAGTGCTAAGCGCTTAACAATAGAATTAGCT
>JAOBAT010056290.1:12217-27421 GCA_026413305.1 Hydrozoanthus tunicans | reverse complement strand
GGGGGGCATTTGCCCACAAAAATAGCCCACTGGGCCAGGCACTTGACCAAATTTTTACAAATGCCCTGGGTTCACCCAGAGGGGGGGGGTGCTTGAAGTTGGAATTAACTCACAAATAAGAGTTTATGCCGTTAAGGCTTGCGATGTCTCATGCATGGGAGTGTTGAGAACTTTGTGTAAATTGTGTAATGTATTCTGAAGGAACCTAAATGTTTTTACAATTTGTTGAAGAAATGTTTGCAAGTCTGCCACACTATGCACAAAGAGAGATGCTGTTGAAAATTGCAGGTAAGTATTGTTTGCTGATTATTAATAAAATTTGTGCATGAACCAGTAAGTGGCTCATGATGGATCAATAGGCCAGCGCTTATCTCTAGTTTCCATGGTGTTAAGCAGATGAGAGATCTTAGCAGTGTCTTTTAGTAATAACCAAAGTAATTATAATAGTAATAATAATAATGATAATGGTATCAGGTAATTATAAGGGTAATAAAATCTTGATAATAGTAATAATGGTTTTTTAGTATATACCAGCTCGGCTATGTGCATTTTTCTTGGTTTAGAAATAGTAGATGTGAGACAATATTTACCTCCAAAACAGTACTACCGGTAGCTAAAAATAATGTCACCAAAACAAATAGACGAATGGAAGCAGTTGCTTCGTGTCTGTTTTAGACCATGGTACTGAATTAGTTTGCTCTGAAAACAAGGGATATTTAAAACACCCCAAAGAATTTCACCAAGTCATTTATGACATTTTGCAGTTGACAAACTGTCAAAACATGTTTGTTACATAATAATACATAATATTTATATGACTGTTACTATAGGTGCTCATGCTCGAGTCTTGCCATGCTCAGTTATTCAAGAAGTAAAAGTTTTTTTTCTTACAAATCTTTCATTTTCTTGAAAGGAACAGTTGCCTTGCTAGTATATACTAAACACTTAGAGTTTTATTTCAATTTCGTTGTATAGTGACGTAATGAATATCTACCTAGAGCCTTGGGCGCTCAATTGATATTCTGCCACTATCCACTCAATTGAAATAGAGCATTAAGTGTTAAAGTCCCTATCGCACTTTTTTTACTTTTTGGATTAAAGCTGTTGTCATCTGTGAACTTGAAATTCGAATAACCAATGGAAGAAAATTTCCATGTTTAAGTATGCTTTTTAATTAAAAAATGATTGGAATGTAAATATTGACTGAGCAGGCTGGTTACTTGTAACCTGTGACATAGCAGCAGTGAAATATGTGGTGTTTGTTTAAAAAATTTCATATCTGTTAAAAAATGTTGTATAATTTTTATTTCAAACAATTTGAAGGGAATAATTCATTGATTAATAAAAGTTATAACAATGTGACTATTGTAGCCAGAATCCAATGTTTTGAGATAAAAAAGATTGTCTCTGCGTTATGCCTCATGCAACATCATATGCTACGTCATCATTGCACACTTCAAGTCTAAAAAATGTAACAGGAGCGGTGAGAAAAGGTTTTATTTTCGAGATATCACTATTAAATTAAAGGATTCTATTTTTCATCTGGAACTTAGAATAATTAGCTTTAAACAGACTTTAAATATTGGCACTCCATTAGGTTGCTCTTCTTTGTCAAACCAACCAAACACTGGGTTGTAACCTTACTCTTATTGGCAAATGTTTTGGTTTTTTAAGCCCCCGGATAGTTTTCAGTAGACTAGACCCACAGCTTAATGATGTCCCAGTCCATGGATGGTGTGGCAAAGAAGACTGTAGAAATGTTCAACCCTTGGCAGTCAGAAACCTTACCAACTTTTTCTTGTCAAGCTCACACACACAACACCATAGTTTAAAAAACTGTTATTACTTTCAAATGCACAAAGTAAGTTTTCTTTTGAAAGTAAATGTGAGTGATGAAATAACTTCTTCTGATGTTATAGCGAGGTGCAAGGACTGTATTGAAAAATGCAGAATGATGCTGTTGTTGATGAGAAGGTTCCCGGATGTGATACCAAAGAATGGGGTAAGAAAGCAAAAGGAAACAGAAAAATGGCTTCTCAGGCAAAGAGTTGTTAGCACTCACAAGCACTACATAATATTGTATTTGAATAGCTTAAATAAGGGACCAGTCATCAGTATTTTAAAAGTAGATGCATATAGCTCATGCAGTTAATAGTTATTTTTAAAAATGTGAAAAGTTATAATAATAATAATAATAATAATAATAAGAATAAGAATAAGAATAAGAATAAGAATAAGAATAATAATTCAATCAAGACTTCTCAATTTTTTAGTTAATTGGTAGGTCAGGTATATCCAAAGTTTCTCTCGTCAAAAATAACTTAAAATTACCAAAAAGACTTCATTGCAACTTTGTGAGAGATGCAAGGGGAAGCCTTTACCTGGGTACAAGGGTGCAGGCATATGGGGCTTGTAGAAATAAGTAAAAAGTTGTTAGTTTAAAGAAAAGAATTATTGTGTTCAAAGTTCCGAGACCCTATATATGCATAAATGGTGGCAATTTTTTTTTTTGATTTTATTTGTAACTTTCACATTATCTTTACAATTTGTATATTTACACTAATTTTTTACATTTTTGTATACCATATTAACCGTTAATTACATTTTTGTGTATTACATTTTGTATTGTACTAGTTTAACATTTGATATACTGCATTAATTGTCTATTTGTGTGTTGCACTTATTACTACATCAATATGTCACACATATTATTATAACGATCTTTATGTTTCGCTAACTATGATCAGAACAAATTGATCTGACAGTTTCCCTCAAAAAAAAAGAAATGCTTTCAGAAAGCCCCAATTAATATCAAACTCAGCTACAGTGTCATTCATAACTGCAATGTAATGTTCCGTTGTATACTTTGATTTCATTACTTGCCTAAAAAGCATAAAATTCGGGAGTCAATTTTTTTTTTGAGAAGTCCACTTATGATTATTTCCTAGAACTAATGAATGGTGGCAATTTTAATAACCTTTTGTTTTCATTCAAATTAACCCTAGGTGAATCATTCTTGAGTTAAACTTTCAAAAGATTATGTCAACTACCCAAAACAAGGCTAGTAGGACTAGTTTAAAGATAGACAAAACAACATTAAAATCACCGCCATATATGATTAGGGTCTCTAAACCCTCTTATTTGCTCATTGCCGTAGATCACCCTCACAGAGATGCTAATGGATGCAGAGGCAGCTGAATATCCAAACACGCCTTTGAACGCTTACAGGAAGCTTCTTGGTCAGTCTGCTTAGCTTATGATTAGTTCATACATGGTAATATAGTATACAGCAGTCCAGGGAGGGGGGGAGGGTAGGCCGATAGGTATGACCATTGGATCTTTTAGGGGTTGAAATAGTCAGTTTGGTATTTTAGGGGCTGTTAAAGGAAAACCTGTGTTAAACCATGGCCAAGAGTCTGGTATTTTGGGGGTTGAAGCTATTTCTAAAATTAATAAAATATCATGATATAAAGTAATGTAATTATTTTGGCCAATTAATCTTCCTGCATCACAACTGTTTGAACACCGTTTTCGTTGTTTACCCATACAGTAAGATCATGTGACTAACCAGTGGAATAGGCTCATTGTAACTGAAAGCAACATGGCATCATTTCAAAATGATTAATATAGAAATACATTATTTTTCCTCTTGCAGTTTGTGACGTTTTGCCTCAGCTGTTGCAGAATGATGATATTGTTGTTACCTTGTCATCTGCTATCCAACAAGATGAGGTAACAGCCCACAGGGGCCCCACTTAACTATATAATTATATGATGGGGGGGGGGTGCTTTTTTTGGCTGAGCAAAGAAACAGCTCCTGACACAAGATATGAGTTTAGTTTAACTCCATGTGATTCCATGGGTTGTTTTTCAAAAAAATTATTTTGATTTCCACCAATCTATGTGGAGAGATGGTGTAGCACACACACAGATTCATTCATGGTTTGTTGTTTGATTGATTGATTGTTCATCTGGCTGAGGCATGTTTGTTTGAGGAATTCCGTGGTTAGTAAACTGTTTGACAAACAAGTTGATTTACGTGTTGGTTGCATGGTTAACTGACTGGTAGACATGATGTGTTAGTCTGTTTTCACTGTTTGAATGGTTAATGAACTGTAAGCTACGTTGATGATTAATTGATTTGTCGTCTGATTGATTGATAATTCAGTTGACTGAGTGATTGACAGATTGATTGGCTAACTAACCAGTTGCCTAATTTGGTCGGCTTATCAACGAACTGGCTGCACAATGGAGTGAATTTGTGATTGGCTATTGACATATTGGTTGATTGGTTAGTTGATTATGCAAAGCTTAACCCTTTTCTCAACTTTGAATGACAGGACTCAACTCATCAAGCCGATATTCCAGTCAGTCAGGTTTATCACTGGCTGGAATTAGCAATTCAGTTCTACGCTTTCTGTGCAACCACACCATCTGGTCTTTTAGAGTTAAAATCACCAGACTCCCCGCAAGTCCAAACTCGCACGGATACTGAGCGAGAGATTGTAGCGTTAGTCCATGATGGGTCAGGCCCCTGGGGACAGCTACATAGACTGATCAGCTTAGTCGCTGAAAAATGTGGTTGGACTGAAATTACTAAGATTCAGGATAGATTGGAACCAGTCTCTCATAAGTAAGTAACCACATTGCATTATAGGTTATATAAAGAGCAAACGAAATTACTGCTAGTTACTTGGGTCCCTGTAATATGCTCTTTAACTTCATGACATGCTAATTTAAAATCTGTCTTAAAACTTATTTAAGATATGACTGAACGAGTTGTCATCCTAGAGACATTAGTTTAAGTGACTGCGCTATGCAGCTACCTAATTTTGTGTATCCTCGACACAAGTGCCTTGGCATTCAGTTATTTGTGCGATACAGTCCAAGTGTCATAACTAAATTAATGACCTTGCTCTACATATGAATTCCAATAGCTCAGAGCTCGAGGTAGAGCGTCAGACTAGCATATGGAAAGTCTTGGGTTTGATTCTCATCAGGACCTCTTTTTTTCCCGAGTTATGTCTCCGCACTATTTCGTACCTAATAGAATGAGTTGTTAGCCAAAAATTTTTAACCTGACACATTTAGTAGACAGTAGTAGGATCAACCAACTGCTCCCTTGCTCTTTCTGAAACAAATCAACTGATTTCTGTTCTAATGTTTCGATCGTTAGCCTTTTCACTTGTTGAAGCAAATTTGCTTGAACACTTTCAACAGCAAAGATTTGAAGTTATCAACTTTGCAAGTTGATCAAAAATCAGCTATCCGTTTCTCTATTTAAATGAACTTAAACAGTTTTCCATTTCTGCCCTTCAGAGCATAACCCTGAGTGGAGTGTTTGCTCATTGCAACAAAATTGTTTTCATTTGTAGGAACATCAAAGACAGGTGGACGTGTCTATCAGAACTACACTATAGACTGAAGAAAGCCTCAAAACACTCAGCTAGTTCTCCTGAAGGTTCTCACACAAGTGAAGCTGTTGAAAAAGCTGGAGTTTTCTACGCCTGTAATGCGCTATTTTTCCAATCAGTTTGGGAATACTGCAAGACTGTCAACAGAATTGACACAGCTGGTAAATGCTTTCTCGAATTATGTACCAGGGCGCAGTGTAACTTATACAACCCATAAGGGTTTTTATTAAATGGTAACACTGATTTTCGGTCAATAACCAAATTTCCAGCGTTCTGATTGGCTGAACTTAGGTCAATAAGCTACCGTACAGACTTTTTTGAGTTACCGATTTCAAAAGTCAAACAATGTCCGGTGAGTTTTATTATCCGCTCGAAATTACAAGTATTGAAGATTGACCCGAGAAAAGTTATACAAGAGACGTCAACTGAAAATAACAACCAAAAAGGTAAACCAGTGAATGAAAACTTTCAGCGAATGGAGAAAGTCGTCAAGTTTGTCAACGGTTTGAAAATTGAAGTTCAGTGAACATTGTGGAGAATATATTTACAAGAAATAAATGCTTTTTAATCAAACTAATAAGCCATTTAATAAAAATCTCAATAACCTCTTTTTGCTCGGTCTCTGTCCGGGAGAATATTTTGCCCTTGGTCTGTACAGTGAAAGACCTCCGGCAAAATATTCTCCTGGACAGACCTCGCTCTCGGATATTAAGGTTTTTTTTAAATCTTTTAGAAATGAGTGTTTTACTGTAAAATATGCTACTTGCAGATTTCATACGAAACTACATCCGGGACACGAACGACATATTTTTCGTAACCTCACTTATGAAGATGTCGCAGATGTCATTTCTTTGTTTTCGCCGCTTATTTTGGCACAAACTTACACTCGTATCTATACAATAAAAAAATTACCCGATTGCACGAACATTTGAAGTTAAAACGTCCTAGGAAAAAATTTCACTACACTCGCTCGTGGAATCTCTTTTTTCCATTCAAAGATAAACTTCATGATATGTTTGTACCACCATGTAATATCCTCTATATGTGTTTGCAGTTTGTCTTTTAGACAAGGTTAGAGCTATTGAGTTAGACTCTGTCGAACCTCAGCTGTCAGAGTTTTTCATGGGACGATGGAACTCTTGTACATCAAGCTTTGAACGCACCCCTTCTCGTATACCTTCAAGTGTTCTTTGTGTAGCTCAGTGGCACAAGAACACCCCTTTGCAAACTTTACCTTTAGTGTGTCGGATTTTAATGCAATTGTTCTGGGTTTAAACCCTGTCTGTCCACTGATTTGTTGACGTTAATTCCTGAGTCAAATCTGCTTTGCTTGTAAAGAGCCAACTAGTCAGCTTCCAGCCAGTTGGGACTGTTTACCAAAGTGTTTGTTTTGTCTGTGTCCGGAGGAACTAGCTGATTCAAGTGACTCTAAAATCGGAAGAGAAACAGAAGTTTTAGCAGTTGTAGCGGTAGTAATTCATTTACTATCTATAAATGAACCAGTGTCTCAACAAATTAAATCAAAAGTTAATCATCCATTTGAAACCTCAAGTCCATATATTTTTCGTATTTCGAAAGAATTATTTTT
The DNA here is from genome assembly GCA_026413305.1 of Hydrozoanthus tunicans. NCBI lineage: Eukaryota > Metazoa > Cnidaria > Anthozoa > Zoantharia > Hydrozoanthidae > Hydrozoanthus > Hydrozoanthus tunicans. Next base: position 20,419 of record JAOBAT010056290.1, on the reverse strand, counting down.
AACTCTACGGGCGTGAGAAATTGACATAGTGTAAATTTATATTTCAACCAATATCAAAAATTTCCTAATCGGATTGGAACAATTCGAAACAAAAATGTTACAGACCCATTTTAGTTATACAGATACAATTTGGAAAAGAAAAGGCTATTTTAGATCCCTTGATGATGGCTGTGGCCTATGAATAGGCAACCTCGAAAAGAAATAATTTGTTTTGGGTCTATAAAGTGCATGGCTTTTAAGTTGAAAGTGGCCTCTTTTCAAAGGAGAGGCCAGTAGGGATTCTACTTTAGTTTAGATGAGAAACAGATACCAGGTTACCTTTTTGCTGCAGGAAGTTCAATGATGGGCCCTTGTTCGCCCCTGGTTTTGGTCGAAGTTATTCAGGATCAGCAGTCAGAGGCAGAACAGGAGATGAAGTAAGTTTCTTTATTTTGATACTAAGTTTCACTGTAAAGCCTGTAACATTACAATACAACTTTACGCTCGGCTGCACATTATAGACCTCTTCCAAAATGGCTATCAAACCTAGTTAGGATTGGGAACAAGTGCATTTTAGTGACGTTATAAAGGCTTCATTTGTAAACAAAGACTACTCTGCACAATCTTGCATGTCAGAGTCATTCACCAATCATTCACCAAGCATCTCTAATAGTGCAGTGAGTGAGTGACATAAAAGATCAAGCAAAATACTGTAGATTGTGTTTACAAATAAGGCCTTTTGACATCACTTACATGCACAAAATGTTAAACCTATAATTTATTTTACACTTTTGAAGTTTTAATTTCTTCGTTGTGTTAGTGTGTATTTGCATTTAGCTTAATATCGTGTTTGTTGCTTTGACTACCAGAAGTACAAGCAAGAAGAAAAAGAAATCAGGCTCGGTATGTTTTTCTCACACTAACACTTTAGCGATATACTATGCTTTGTTCAAAACATAGATAAAATAGGAAGAAAGTAAAAGTGCTGCAAAAGTTGAAATACTCGAAAAACTGGCTGAGGAGGATCAAACCCATAAACCTCTGATTACTGGTCAAATAATTTACCTGTTGAGCAACAGACTCTTATTGGGAGCTGAGTCATGCTTACTAAAGTTAATCAGTTACCTTCTAAAACTGGTCAGATGCTGTGTACCCCATGAGTTACAGAGACCTGCATGAGGAAATGAGTCAATGATGGGAATCGTTCCCATGGTCCCCTGATTACTGTTCAGATGCTTTACCCTTTGAGCTACAGAGAACCTGCATGAAGAGCTGAGTCATTGATTGAAATTGTTTCCACGATCCCCTGATTACTGGTCAGATGCTGTACCCAACGAGTTATAGTCACTCTGTTGAGGAGTTGAATCAATGATTGGAAACATCCCCACGATCCTCTGATTACTGGTCAGATGCTTTACCCTTTGAGCTACAGAGACCTGCATAAGGAACTGAGTCAATGATGGGAATCATTTCCTTAATCCCCTGATTACTGGTTAAATGCTGTACCCATTCAGCTACATATACTCGCATGAGGAGCTGAGTCTATGATGGGAATCGTCCCCACGATCTTCTAAGTACATGTGAGATGCTTTAACCATTTAGCTACTGAGAATCGAATTAGGAGGTGAGTCAATGACTGGATACATCCTTACGATTTTCTCTAATTACTGGTCATTGAGTTACAGAGAATTAAATGAGGAACTGTGTCAATGATGGAAATCATCCCCACGATCCTTTGATTACTTGTCAGATGCTTTACCATTGAGTAACCGAGACTCATATGAGGAGCTGAGTCAGTGAATGGAATCATCCTCACGATTTTCTCCAAGTACCAGTCAGATGCTTTACCCATTTATGTACAGAGAATTGCATGAGGAACTGTGTCAATGATGGAAATCATCCCCACGATCCTTTGATTACTTGTCAGATGCTTTATCCATTGAGTTACAGAGACTCGCTAAAACTAGAGCTAGCTAAAACTGACATGATATAAGAATCTCATCAACCTCACATCCCCTGCTGTTGCTCGGAAGTTACAGCAAAGCCTTAGTTTAATACTTTCCTATAAAGGCTTTAGTAATTGCAATTAGTTCTAGCATTGACTTGTTGTTCATTGGAATATCAAACAAAAACAAAAATTGATTTCCATTTGGATACGGTAAAGTTATCTGGTGGACTGATGCTTGAAGTGAGTATTGTAATAAAAGTTTTGAACCCTGAACAACTCAAGAGTTTTGATACGTAGAATCTTTTTTTTCAGACTATGAAAGCTGAATTGCTTGAACAAGGTATAACCAAAATTTTTCTCACCACCTCCTTAGGCAGGTACTCTGGATGAAGGAAAACAACCTGCCACTATTGTGGTCAGCAAAAGTATGTACAGACTGAATAGAATGTATACTCCTTTTGATTGACTGATAAATGTCGATAGTAATTACTTGTCTTGCACACGCCGTGCTTTTAGTAGCTTACAACAACTTATAACTGGCGACAAGCATTGCCCCTTAAAGGGGAACTCTTGGGAAAACACAAACGCTTTTGGGATAATTAGGGCAAAAATCCTATTTGATAACAGATTGTACATACCGTTAATTTTAACCTAGATATTTTAACTCAAAATTTAGCAAAAAAAACGCGTTTAGATTTCCGCTTCTTGGAAAGTGATTGCCTGCCCAAAATTCGGTCAGCGTATTATCGTGTGACGTCAGATTGTCAAATGCAAGTTCTGTTGTTCGATCTTGACGCGTCTTTATACCATTTTCGTCGATACGCTAAGAAAACTAGCCTTAAGTGCAAAAGTACCAAAGGCGTGTGGAGAGAGAAAGAGCGCATCTTCATTTTGAAGATTGCGAGAAAGAAGTTCGTCATACGTCACATATTTTCCCAAGATGGCGGAAATCTTTAACCTATGTCCACATCAGCAGCTCAAATTTGATGATTCGTGCATTTATCTATTTTCCAAGCAATTTATTTTGATCAGTTTTACGGTTTTAACTTCTCGCACATCGCCATTTTGAATTGTGACGTAGCTTTGAGTATTTTAGCAATGAACGAGAGGGGATCTGGCACTGCAAATTACGTCACAATTCAAAATGGCGGCGCGCGGAAAATTCAAACCGATAAACTGACGAAAATAAACTTCTTGCCGTTAGATTTATGTACAGCATTTTCAACTGTGAGCTGCTGATACGGATAAAGACTTGATAAAAGATTAATTTGATACCAGAAATGTTATACATTGGAGAATTCCTTCAAGTGTGTCCGTTTGTCCCTTATATCACTGCTTAATTAAGCTGCAGGCAGATAACCTTTTTTCATGTCTTTCAGGCTGTGGTCCCATCAGCTCTGGTGTCCAAGATAACTTTAATGTTTGTGTAGAGACATGGCATCTTCTAAACACACACAGTGATTACAAGAATGGTTAGTGAATCAAATTTTTTAGTCAAATTCTTTCCAAGATTTGTAATGTATAGACTAATAATAATGATATTAATAGTAGTAATAACAATAACAATATGAAATATTAAAAAATCTATAACAATATTTGTGATAACAAATAGTGGTAATTTCTGTGCAAACTGCTCTTTCTTGTAGTTCAAGGCTAAAGGAAGCACTCCACAAAATCAACTAAAAGCTGATAAAAGCACTTATGTCACGTGCTAACATAAACAGAGTCTTGCCTTATTTCAGCCGCTGTACAGTCCAATAATGATCTTAGATCATAACACTCAGCTAGTTAAAATTCGCTGGGAGTCGATTCCATATAAGAATAAAACTAAAGAACTTTGCGAAACTCTTGGGGTCAGGTTAAGATAGACCACTTTGCGGAGTTCAGATTTGATCCCCAGTTCAAACTGGTGGGTAACAGCCAACAAGCTTACCTGACTCTATCACTTCTTATCTTTCTGCTTTTTGTATCAATCCACAGAGTTTACCAGATTGCTGAGTGTGTGGAATATTGATCAGTGGTTATGGATGGACTCATTCAAAGTCGACCGATTAATATACAAGGTAGTTTATAGATCAAAGAAAAAACTTGTTGCTTTGTGAAATTGCCAGTTGAAAGGGAAACTTTCCTACTGGTTTTTGTTAAGGTTTGTCACTTTACTTTTCTTTTTGCTACAGGCAAAATACAAGAAAGTGGTTGATTTCTTGAAAGAGCAGAAGTCATTCCTAGAAGAAGACGCTATGGCAAATCATGATGTACGTCTATCTAGACCAATATATGAAATTTACACCCCCGAAACGAAAGAAAAATAGATAATCACATCCCTCGTTTCTTGTTAGAACTCCCAATTGTGATTGCCCTCCCCCGGGAGATCCAGTTCCTTTTGTGGCGAGGAAATCGGAATCACTCATTAGACGTATACCCACCCCCTCCCCTTTCCCAAGATCTTTCAAACCAAACATCTTCCTAACACTGTACCTCAACTACCATTGTTTTGGTTAATTTTTCTAAAGAACGGTCTTGCAAAAGTTTTTAAAAAGTCAATCTTAGGAGGAGTGTCCGAACATGGAAGAAACCCTAAAGCAGTTGGCTGATCCTTATAAAATCTGAAGAAGATGTAAAGGAGTATTACTTACCGCGGGAGTGGCTTCTCTGGTTCTTGCCAATTGACAAACCAAGGAAAAGAAGTTACCTGCAAGAACCGACTGCTTTCATCTACTAGCACGTTACAAAATGAACATTCAACGGACTGTGATGAAATGCTCTATTGGTTGACTTAGATGTTTCTATATCGTTTTCTGCATTTGATATCAATCATTCAGGGCCCTGTTCCTTAAAACCCCGATTAACTTAACCCAGGGTGATTAATCATTAGTTAGCACTAATCTGGTTTTGAGGAACCGGGCCCAGAGTCTGATAGTTTTGAGATAATGTGTATTGATTACTTGGAAGCATAAGAGTTTATGTGAGCTGCATTGCTGTTATTGTTTGCAGACATTAACTGTGTCGGCGTGTATCATTTCACATAGTGGTTAACACCGTTTTTACCCCAATTTCATGCACATTTCTTGGTTTGTTCGTGGCAGATGTTAAACAGGAGTCACGAAAAGTAAACTGGTTAAGACCATGCCAGCATTAAAGACAGACAAACAGGCAGGCAGACAGACAGACTATCAACTAGATAACTGTAAAGTTTTCGAGCAAGCTACTAGTCTTTGAAGTTTCATTTCATTGCTGGGCATTGCAGGTATAAATAGATAAGAAGACACACACAAAGTATACATATATATATATACGCACACACTCACACACTTATGTCATCTTTCGTTTCTTTGTCTATCAAAGCTGTTGGTGAGAGCCAGTCTTCAGATGTCATGCTGCCTGTTTTACCTTGGAGAGCATGCGGTAAAGTTTTTCTTTTATTGGGTTTTCTAGGTTCTCCCCCGGATTGTGCCCCTCAAGCAATGTGATCCAGTTGTTGATAATTTGCAACATGGTACATTTTTCTCTTTAACAGTGACCCAGGGAATAATGCTTTCCTTGAACACTTTAAGAAGTCAAGGCAGAGAGTGTTTCTGGTCTCCAGAAACTTCCCTTGGCTTTTTGTCCTCGTTGCTTCATTTCTCAGGGAAAATAAGAATAAACATCAAGATTTGCCTTATTTTAAAACAAATCCTAAAACGAGTCCCTTTCGCCAAATATTTTTAAAAAGGATAGTATGTTTCTTAAAAGACATTCTTTGCAATTTATAGTCTTATGATGACAAAGTCACCATCATCTGGCCTTGTCGTGCCATTGGACACATAAGACTTATGTTCACTGTTCTCCAGCACCGTCGATCCAGCGCCTTCTTTCTGATAACTACCCAGAACAACCCTAGATCTTCTAACACCTTCTCTGATGTTTTACGCAAGTTGTAGCTCAGGGGCATCCCCTTTAACGCTTGCTTTTGGGTGTCCAAAATTATGATCCTTTTAATCGAAAGTTTTCGCTATATTTTATTACTTGATTTTTCAACATCCTAAGGCAACATGCCTACTTTTGTCCAAAATCATAATTCCAAAAGGAACAGCATTATCATCAGCGAAGTACTACTGGACCTCCCATATTAGAAATGTGTAGCAGTGTCAGTGAAAACTGTCCTCTTACTTCTCCAACTGACTGCACTCCAACTGAGGTCATGGAACCACACCTACTTTAAATCATTTAGCTATGACAAAACAATGTTCAGAATTGGATAGAGCAAGTTAACATTTGTTAGAAGGCATAGTTTCAAGTCTCGACGTTAAGTACTTCAAAATTGGCAGCGAATATAAAAACAAAAATTTTCCAAACAAATGTATGTGAAAATGGTGCTGGAGAGTAATATGCCCTCCAGTCATATAGAATTTTAGAAAATATCATATTTCTGTTGCTTGCAATTTATTGGTCATATTTTAGGTCATTAGCTAAAACTTAACCATTTTACTAATGTCAACCTGCTCTTTCCATTTCGGGATACCATTTTTTATAGCTTATTGGTTTAAGGAAGCTGGGGTCACGTGTAAACAGCCTATTATGTTTGTTCATGCTGTATCATTTGTGTAACAGAGCGCTTGTTCAGAAGCCTTGGATTGCCTTCAGCGTTACTCTGAGTTCGCTGCAAACCAGCCATCTGCCCCAGACAGTAAACTCATCCGAAGATCGATTTCCAACGTTCAGCAGACAGCAACCCTGGAACTTGAGCATTCTATTCAAACTTCACCTTCTCGTGAGTAATGGCTGAGAAATAAGGTTGACATATGTCTTCTGAAAACGTTTTAGAGATACCATATACCAAGTGATCAAATGGAATTGCTTCAAGTTGCTTTTCTATGTTGCTGTAAATTTAGTTGTAAACACATTTGCTGTAAAATCATAGAATACTGGCCTAACGACGCCGCCATCGTATGGAGGTTGCTGAAGGAGTAACGTTGGATTCGTTTGTTAATGCTAAGCGATATCTTTGTGCTTTAATAAGCTTAACAAAAGTAACAACTAAGCTTAGCAAAATCCCAGTGTTTGCCAAGACTTTTTGTTGTTAGTTCTGTAGTTAACGATCCACGGTGTAGAGGTAATGGATGTGAAACCAGTACGGGATTTGTAGGCCAATACGAGATTTGTAGGTCAGTACGGGATTTGTAGACCCTACCATGGAACTGCGAGCATTAAGGCCGCCACACATATTTACAACTAAGTTTAAAAAGAACCCGGTTCTGGCCAAGACTTTTTGTTGATAGTTCTGTTAGTAGATAATGATCATGAATTTTGAAGCGAGTACGGGATTTGAAGGCCCTACCAAGGGACTTCAAGCATTAATACCGTCTCGCATTTGTACAACTAGATTAGCAAGAACCCCGTTTTGGTCAAGTCATTTTGTTATTAGTTTGGGTAAATAGTCCGCGATCATGGATGTGAAGTTAATGCGGTAATGTTAGACCCTACCAGCTGATTTCAAGCAAAACGGAAATCCCGTTTTTTATGTGCTCTTGTCCTCTTAAACAGTTAATTTATGGAACGCTTACATACACAAACGATTTGCGGTGTTCGGGCAGTCGACAGCCCATAATATTCACCATAATCACCAGTTTAAGTCAACCAATCAGTTTCAACGTTGTCGTCTGCGTCCTATCGTTACCCCATAATATTTACCATAATACATTCTAGGGTTCCTTGATTTATGACACCACAAAGGTTTTCTAAAACGTTCTTACATTTTCTTTCGAGTATAGGGAAGAATACGTCTTTTTGAAGTTTTTTGCTTTGATTAAACTCTACTCTGACTAAAGAACAACGCTGTAACTTGTACGTACTAGATCGTTCAGCTAAGGAATGAGTCAATGACTTTAATTTCAGGTCGCCATCTTCAGCTTGTTCTCTGTTCTGAGAGCGAAGTGTTATCGTTCTGTGTGACGTTGTTAGTGACAAGTCTGAAGGTAAGAATGTGACGTGTATACGGTAAATCTTTTCTTTGGAGTATAAAGAATAGTATGGAATTATCATTGAGTACACAAGCGGAAGGCTTGGCGCAGTTGTAAGACTACTGGGCTGAAATCCTGAGGTTCCGGGCTCGATTCCTGGCCTGGTTGTATTTAGGTGACCTTCTTTCCCCCTAAAAGCAACTCAGCTTTCCATCCTTCTGGGGTTTTTTAGATTAGTAACAGCATGCATGGAACGCTTTGAAACAGCTGTCAATTGCGCCAAGACAAGCTTCCGGTCCGCCGGGGGTAAGCTGATCATTGTAAAGCGCCTTTGAG
>JAOBAT010056290.1:0-12117 GCA_026413305.1 Hydrozoanthus tunicans | reverse complement strand
GGGCTATGCATCACATGGGTTATACGTCAGACGGGTTATACGCCACTCGGGTTATACGTCACATGGGTTATACGTCACATGGGTTATACGTCACATGGGTTATATGTCAAACGGGTTATACGCCACTCGGGTTATACGTCACATGGGTTATACGTCACATGGGTTATACGTCACATGGGTTATATGTCAAACGGGTTATACGCCACTCGGGTTATACCTCACATGGGTTATACGTCACATGGGTTACAAGTCACATGGGTTATATGTAAAACGGGTTATATGTCAAACGGGTCATTAGGATGTAAGCTCTGTCTATTGTGTAAGAATCTCTCAACGGTAACAGGAGATTTGTAAAAAAATTGTAGCTCTGCGTGTCCATGTAAAATTTCCCATAACGTATAAAGTACTTAATAAGACACGAATTTCTTTCTATAGCTCCGACTGGTTTGGGAGAGTCGGAACGACACTCTGCTTGGTCACATGATTGTCTTGTTACAACATGATTGGCCAAAACGAGAAAAGATTTTCTCCGAAATTATCGAAAGAGTGAACAAGCAAGGTGGACTGAAGTACCCGAGTTTTTTCAACTTCATTGTTCGTATCCTTTGCTGCTCTTACTCACCTTGAAATAGAGTAATGAACGGGCGTTTGGCTTTAAGAGGGATGATGAAAGTTTTTTGTCAGCTCCATAAAGCTTTGCAGCAGAAACAAGAACAACGTTGGTTCCTATTTTTTCAACGTTTACAGTTTAATGATTAACGGAGTGGTAATATGGAAAAAAAAAGCGCTACTCAAGTTTAGTGGTCAGAAGAAATTATGAGCCACTGACTGGAGTCGAACCCGCAACCCTCGGATTATCGATCACGGATGCTGAGCTTCGATTCCCGTTAAAGACTCAGTTTTTTTTTTCTGATCACTCAACTTGAGGAGTGCTTTCTTTCCATCTTCATATAACCAAGTTGCAAACTTCTACATGAGAAATATTTTTTTTGTTATGTGTTATTTTTGTCGGATGGGTTAACACTAAAGATCTTCATTGGAGCAGATTTTAAGTTTTATTTCATTGTATTCAACTGGATGATTGATTAGATCACTCTTATCTTATATCATCCTCTCGGGAACCGTACATGTTGTTAAATTTGTCTATTGTCCTGCGGGTTAAAAGAGGCTGGTTACAAAGTTCTTACATCGTTAATTTTTAAATTTTCAACATGGAATATTGCGGTTCTAGCGTTCCGATTGGTTCACTCAATCTGCGCGCCTCTTTGGCTATTTACAAGCGCGAGTGAAATATTTATTCTGTATTCGTTACGGTGTTCCTATCCCAAAAGCACAGCAGATCGCGCTTTTACTCTTTCTGACCCTAAATTATGGAATGAGCTTCCAACAGATTTAAGAAACACTAGAACCCTTAAGGATTAAACGAAAACTGAAAACCTTTTTATTCAAGAAATATTTTTAGTGTTTTCGTCGGTTTAAAACTTTCAATTTTTATCTTTCATGACAATTTATTGTAAATAAGTTTTCAGTGTCTTTGAATTCCTTAGAAAAAGACTTTTTAAATCTTTATTATTATTATTATTATTATTATTATTATTATTATTATTATTATTATCACTATCCTAGTGAGAGGTCTGTCAATAAGAGTTATGAGGTTTGTTATTGTTCCTGATCTAACTTAGACATTGATATTTTGGAAGAGTTTGCACACCTCAACAACGATGGGGTTCTTCAGCTCAGCCTCCAACCTAAGGGCTCGTCCACCGGCAGGTAAAACAACGGGCTATGTTGTGACGCAATAGATATTGTTAGTATCAACAACGAGTTCGGGTGCGAAAACGAGTTTCAGCCACACTCGTCCGCGAAGTCGTTTTTCCAGCTTTCTTTGTTAGCGAATACACCGAGTTCCAAGAAAATTTTAAATACAGAAAATATTAAGTACAACTTTTTTTCTCTTACCCGTTCGGCTGCTTTTATCTAATTTCAAAACCGCACGTAAAGTTAAACTTAAAGAATGCTTAAAATAATAAAGGCAGGCTATAACACTACTCAAACTCATTAATAATTCTTGTCTTGTTAGTCAACCACAAATAGCCATTGTTTGTAGTCAGTTAGATGAATTTAGAAACTCCGTGAAACACCAGTTCTAAAAACGTGTATTTTCACAGTTTTGGAACACACGTTTAATACGTTTCTTAATCTGCATACTCATAAATCAACAAAGCAACAGCGACTTTGAGAAGTATTTTTCCTAGGACGGCTTTGTCACTTTTTGAACAAATTTAGTTTTCTAGTAATTTAGGCTTTTGACATCCATTTCCACAAAAGGCACATTTAAGAACTGGACTCTGAAGATCGTAATCTTTCATTAGACCACCAAGTTCTAAAGTCGGTACTTTTAACTTCCACGCCCATAATAGCTTTAGTGTTTTTATAATAGTGATAGTGATAATAGTATAGTGATAGTGATAATGATGACGTAATCGTAGATAGTTAAAGAGAGTGCTGAACAGATGCTACACTGCGAAAACCCTTGGATCTGTGAAGAGAAAAACGCTGACCAAGAAAAATGACTGAAGTATTTATTCTTTCCGCAGAAGTCGCACAGTTACTCGTGGAGTCAACAAGGGAGCCAAGGAAGGTTTAAAAACCGCCATCGAAAAACAGGTTTCTCGCAGTGACGAGAACATCGATGTAATTTTGAGACAGTTTTTTACTGAAGAACGAACCACACTAATTGGTTAACAAAGTTTGGCTACTGAACTTGGAATCTCGCAGAATATACACAAGTGGTGGCTTTTCGAACTGACGGAGGCATGACGTTTGTATTCACTGTTTGCAGCAATGACTGCGTACCACGTTGACGAGAGACAGGAAAAAGTCGTAAAAAGCAAGACTCTCAACGTTCAACAAAATTATATCCCCCTCTCCCTTAGTTCAAACTTTTATTAAATCCATGAGACAAATGACGCGACTGCAGCGTCTGACAGACTGGGCGTACACAGTAATCAGTCTGCGCCAAATGAGGCGCTCCTGGTGAATTTGTGTCCAGCTAACTGGAGTCCGGCATCTTGCCTCCAGCAAATGGGAGTCTGGCATCTGGCTCAAGCTAATTGGAGTCCGGCATCTTGGCTCCAGCTAACTGGAGTCCAGCATCATGCCTCCAGCTAATTAGAGTCTGGCATCTGGCTCCAGCTAATTGGAGTCCGGCATCTTGGCTCCAGCTAACTCAGTGAGTCCGGCATCCTGGCCCCAGCTAACTTGAGTCAGGCAACGGGCTCCAGCTAACTGGAGTCTGGCATTCTGCCTCCAGCTAATGAAGAATCCTGCTTACTGGTTCAGGCACCAGGCTCCAGCAAGCTGGAATCTGGCATCCTGGCTCCAGCTAATTGGAGTCCGGCATCCTGCCTCCAGCTTACTGATTCGGGCACCAGGCTCCAGCAAACCGGAATCAGGCGTCCTGCTGCAGCAAACTTGAGTCCGGCATCCTGGCTCCAGCTAATAGGTCGGGCAGCTTGGCTACATTGAATGAATGAATATAGCGGAAAGAAAGACCATGTTACTTGCATGTTATGTCATTACCTACCCTATATTTAAATCTGTTGCGCTGTTTTTCTATTTCTGTGGGAATTTGAGCCTGTTTGTTATCAATGCTGCCCAACAAGGCCGAAACAGTTTTCCACGGCTTTTAACACTCAGGGTCAAACTATATTTATGTTCAGAACAAATTTTAGTTCCTTCTAATCCGTTAGGCTTTACATACATACATACATACATACATACTTTATTTCCACATCCCATAAGGGCTTTTAAGTGGAAATGTTACAAGAACAAACACGACCACAGTTTAGAATCCCAACTGATTGGAGGCAGACCAGTTGACTATTTACAAGCGTGGTGGATTTAACTCTGGGATCACGGAAGCTAAATCCTGTCAGTGGTCAGAGTGGGATTTGAACCCGGGACAACCGCATGCAAATCCGGCACCCTAACCACTGAGCCACGCTGCCGCCACTAGCTTTCTCTATGTCATTAGCACATATATTTGACGTATGTGCAACACTACCGGTCTTTATATCACCAGCCGGGTCCCACAAGCGTCACGCTTACCCTCTTGTTTATTTTATGATTATATTTCTCAAAATTCAGGTGCACTAAAGCGACTCAATTCCAGCGAGCAAAACTTAATCGAAAATGACACTTGAAACTACAACGAATTCTGTCGTCAAGTTCTTCTTTGCTTCTCAGCTAAGAGAGCGTTTCCGTCGAGCACTTTAATAAAAGAAAAGCTTTTCAAATCGTAAATTAACTGGCTTTGTAAATTGTCACTCAAAGTGTTTTTGTAAAGAGCATTTTTAATCCCTTGCGGCACAGGAAACAATACGGGGGAAAGCTTTTAGCAGCCGCGAGGGCTTTACTCGTACTTGCTTTAAAAATGAACATGATGACGGAACAAATATAAAACTAAAAAAAAAACATTAGAGAAGTGAGAAACATTTTAAAATAACAAAACCACCTAGTAGTGCTCTAATTGTTTTATTTCGGATGTATAAACAACACATACAGATTGACGACACGCGAGGTTGTTCGTTTATAGTACGTCACGAATTTAATTACCGCCAACAAAAAGGCGGTAGTGTATACAAGACTTTTAGAATTCCTTCGGAGCGATTATTTCTAAATGATTTTCGAATTTTTCAAACATTTGCCATATTTCAAGATAAGATTCTTCCCTCATCCACCGAACGGTACTAATCTGGCACCGGTTTGTAAAATAAGAAGTTTTGAGTGGTTCCAAGAGGCCCTCACACAGAGTGCATGTAATGGCCGAACTTAGGGCAGCTCTGGTATAACAAAGTTAAAGAGAGTTAAACATCTTCACTTTGTGAGTATAGAATTGTTAAAAAGGAGCTGCTTTTGAAAGTCTTTTTTGTAAGTTTAGTATTCCGAACTCAAAAGGTTGGCGGCATCTTTGGAGTTCATCATCGGCTCCATCAACTGAGGTGCTTAACCGAAGGAGTATTTAATCTAACGGATTAAAAGCAATCTTTCCCTTTCACATACTTCACAGGAACGTGGCTAGCTATAAAGATAGGAACAGAAGATAAACAGGTATTTTAAAATTTATCTGAGTTGGATCAACGCTCATTTTCTACTTTTCGACTTATAGTTTTTTAAGGAATATTTAAGCATTTATATCCAGTAACTTGCCACTATATTCGACGAGATTTTTTCAACAAAACAGTTTAACAGTTATACACTTCATGGCTTAAGGTTGTCTATCAACAATTTAATGCTAACTCAACCTGGGGCGGAACATAACTCGTACATTCTCCGCGTGTTCCCGCCGGACTCGATAATAAAACCCTTCATCCAAAGTTCTTAAACCCTTCAATTATTTGAAAGCTGGTTTGTTCTTAAGTCAATCAGAAGTTGACAGCTAAACGTCCTTTATTGGAAAACTAATGACTTGAGCAAACTAGCGGTACTACAAATTAGCGCGCTTTTTAGGTGCCTCACACAGAACTGTGACAGGACGGACGCTCATGCAACAAAGAACAAACTTTTACGAAGTCTTCACATCTGCGGCACGCTACGTTACAGAACGCTAACTAGAGAAGTACTCAAACGAAAACAACCAAAAACTTGTTATAAAACGCTAACGTGAAGACAAGAACCTTCAACAAGTATGAGGAACTTTGTTTGTATTACAATGACAACTTTTCTTGCCGCCTCAGTAATGCTCGGCGATGTTGAATGTAAGTACTATGTATATACTGAACACAAGTCATATTTCCCTGGGATAAGTACAATTTTGAAAGTAGTTTCTAAAACTTTGTTTGTTCTTTTCAAACGTATAAGCTACTTTGAGTTATTTAGGATTCTTAACGAATAACGAAAAACTAGCTATGGCTTAACGACAGTGTATTCCGACTGTATCGCGATTAAGAAAGTTGACGTGAATTTTAAGTCTTTAAATAATTGACTTCGTGTATCAGTCCAAAAGCAAAAACCAATACTACTTTTAAATCGTTTGTTAAACACGCGTTATAGTGCGGCTCAAGACGTTTTGCTTATAAAATACTATTGGCCACCCTAATCAAAGAAAGTTTTGTAATATGAATAACGCAGTATATATTCAGAGCGGGTCACGGAACCAGAACGCCATTCAAAGAATCAACAAAGATGAAACGGCTTTTCAGTCGACAAATAAACCTCTTTGCGTGAGCGTTTGGCAGAATTTCTCTCCGTACAGTCATTGAGTGTCGTTCATTAATGGTTCGTGTCTTTTTTGTGAAGCGCTACCAAAAACGAACTAGCTTGCTTAGATTTGTCAACGAACGGAATCTTGAGAAGAAGTAGTTTCAGTACAAACAACAAAACCCGGCGACATTTTTTTCCTAAGGCATTTTATGGATTTCAACCAGACGAGCTTTCCAAACCGGATGATCTTGTCGCTCTTTCATCGAGATCGAGTTATCACATGTTTTTTGTGATCTGATGACAAAAGGCGAGCTTCAATTTCTCTGATGGTTACACTAATAGCCACAATTAAGATAAGACAAAAATTTCAGTTGAGAAATATAAAACGGTAGTAGATAACACTCCGAAGGATTTGCAAGAATTGTGTTCAGCCGTACGCGGCCTGACAACTTGCAAAGTGTATAATCTAAACAAGCTAATAGATAAGCAAGTGGACTGAAAGCTGTCAAAAAATGTTCATATCTACCAAAAAAATTTTCTAAAAAAACACAATCATTTTTTTTGCAAGGACGTCATAATTTTTGCTAAGGTTGAATGTTCTTTAAATATTTAAAAATTTTTGAGGATTTGTCAAACTGTTGAGGATTTGTCCTTAAATTGTATTTAAACATAATTGTTCTTACGGAGTGTGAAGTTGTCATTTTCACTCGTACGAACAAACCGGAAGCACAAATATGCTTTATCGAATGGGCCCGCTACCATGGCCGGCAAAGAATGAAAACAAATTTGTACGTGTACAACTGTAAAAGCGATGTTGTATTGATTAACGTTAGCCGAGAAAAAGAATTTATTTCGATAATCCCTTGCAGGTACCAAAGATAGAAGTTCTTCGCTTTTTCTCAGTCTTGGTGTGTTCCAGAATGTTCGCATTTTTCAGCTTCATGTTCCTGTCAAAACGAACTTCTTCTTAAAAAGTAGTGTAAACAAAAATAAAACAAAAATAGAATTGTGCATTGTTGCTTAAAATGAAAAATAGAAAAGTAAAGGGTGTGATAATTGACAGGAAATTCCGCTTGTCAATGGAATTCTCTCAAGTTTTTTTTTACAAAACCAAGAAATCAGCCGTTGTAGAGGGTTTAGATGTCCGAAGTCAAAGTTGTGTGGGACGCCCGGTTCATTCCTGTTTTATATTTTGTTTTGTTTAACAGTGCCTATTTTAAATATAGATCAAACGGCACAAACAAAGGTGTGCTTTAAATCCGATAAAAGTCACGACCGACACGAAATTACTCTTTTTGCATTCTAAGCGTTAACCAAAGGAAAAAGAAACCTTTTGTACTCTTGTTCGGTACGAATACTCTTAGGGACTGATTACATGATACCAGAATGAAAGTCATTCCGGAATGAGTTTCATTCTGGAATGAATTTCGTACCGGCTGCATTCACATTACAAGAACGACCGGTTCAGTCACCAGAAACTGAAAGATGGCGCGTATTGCACACGAGTGTTATTGGGACATTAATGGTAATAACTGCAGTTTTTATAGCCAACAATTGACCAAAGACTGCTTCTTTGGCCTGAACGGAAAGAAGCTTGGAAACTTCCGGGACTTTTTCTGTTTTTTTTTCGTCCCATTTTCATCGTAAATCTTTTTAAACCATTTTGTTCCTTTTGTTGCATCTGTTAAACTGTTTTCGGAAAGTTTTCCGCTATACAGATGACAATACGAATGAAGTTTTCATCTCGAAACGGAGTTCATTTTCAGTTTTCATGATACCAGAATGAAATGTCATTCTCATTCGGATTGAAAACCGGAATGAACTCATCCTGGAACGACATCAATTTCGTCTCGGGATCATGTAAACAGATGCAGTGAAATGTATGGCGACGGAATGAACTCATTCTGGAATGAAACTCGTTCCGGTATCATGTAAACAGCCCCTTAGTTGAAAGTGTTCTTCAAAAAAGCTGCTACATCAATTATTCAAGGATCATTCGCGCGGCGAAAGCAAAATTGTGCGGTATGTGAAAACATTGTAAAAAGGAAAAGAAATATCCGACACGTCCATAATGAAGTTCTTTCAGTAAAAGATAAGACAATCTTTTAGATTCCTTACTAATGGAAGTGTTAAGCCTGGCATAAGTGTATTTTTGAACCTTTTTGAAACAATAGTCAGTCCATTAGACGCTACTTTTACCCATTTAAAAATCTGTAAGAACAGAATGGGTGGATAATCCTTGAAGTATATTAGACACATGCAATAAACCAGACCGCTCTAATGATAGTAATTATACTTTATTAATCACAGAATTTTTTCAACAGTTACACCACTTTACAACGATGCTGTGTATGAAATATATAACTTGCATGTATAAAGATAAAAATTAAAATTGTAACTATTAAAACTACATAGAATCTCCTCTGTATACATTAACAATTAGTTCCTAACTAATCTAAATTTATCTAGCATAACACCCCCATTTTGTTTTTTTTTTAAAGATAAAGCAACTTTTATGTAAGATGCATGTCAAAGCATCTCGGTTGAATTCGTTGATACCAAATTTTTAAAAACGTTATTTCTTAAAAGTATCTCTATATGTCACAATGTTTCAAATTTGATGATAATGTTCCAATTAAGAAACAAGTAGTGAATGTCGTGTATATATAGTGCATGCTATGGTGCACGCGGTAAGTTGGGAGTGCACAAGCGCCCGTATGAAGGCGGCCGAGTCATACTGATTCACGCTCGCGTCAGCTCACGTTGATAAAAAGCGCGCGAAAAAACTCTATACTATATCGTATGTTCCAATAGTGCATTAGACCTACCATACACACGTAATATAATTTTATATGTGGCTTTAATTATGGTTTTCTGATAGCTAACCTGCAGACAGGGACGTAAAGCCGTTAATGTTGGACTAATCTCTCGTCTTCAAGCGGCAAGCGGAAGACTAAATGGGTCCCTCACAGAGACGCCGGAGCGTCATTTAAAATTTAAAGTGTGTGTGTATGTTGGGGGGTGGTGGAGATGGGGTAGAAGAGTATTAAATATAATGGTGCGTTCGTGCTTCTCTTCTCGTACTCAAATTAAATTTCTATGGTTTTCCAAACCTATCTACACTTAAAAGAGAAAGCAGATCTTTATTTAGATCATATTTCAGCTCTGCAACACTACACACTGAGTTTCCATATATGGTCAATTCGTTATACGAGATTGATTGAACCAATCAGAATGCTAGAAAAACAATATTTAACGTTGAAAATTTTATATTTTACATTGTATATTGTGACAGGTGCTAAATGGACGAAGCTGAACACAAACCTAGTTTGCTTCAGAGCCAAAGATAATGATTACGGCTCGCTCTTTCACAAGGGCAGGGGGGGCCTGGTAGGAGCTCTCATGCTTAGCCACCGCGCCGGCAGAGTGCGTTGTTCCAGTTCCCCCTCGGGTAACAGCCGGTGGGGCTGTCACGGTCTGTGGGGAAATGTACTCAACGTCGTCGTTACAGGTAAGTCACGCAATACACAAACTTACAAACCGCACTGCACCCTGTTACTAATACAGCAATATGGTTATTCAGCCCACACATGTAAACTGTTCGTTAAACCGCTGTCTGTATTTTAACGGTTTATTTAAAGGAGTCTTCCACTGTTCGACAATATTGGTTTCGAATAAAACTTTTTTAAGGCTGTGTCCATATCAGTACCTCAAATTTGATAATTCTGTACATGAATTTTAACGCCTGGCAACTTAGTTTGATCATTTCAGTATGAAATTCCTGCGCGCCGCCATTTTGAAATGTGCAGTGCCAGTCTTCACTCTCAACGAATACATTAGCAATAAACGGGAAGGGTATGGAACTGCAACCATAAACTGACACTACATATAAATATCAATTTCTGATGACAATGAATGTTTCGATTTATTCGGTTGAACTTAATTAAACCAGCTTACTGAGAAAGGAATATCAGTAAAATGGTTTATTTTAAGTTAATACATCAATTTCTATAATGCTTTGTATCTTGCTGTTTTATCTTGTAGCTACTGTTATATTTTTCCTTAATTAGCCCGCTACTTAGCTCATTTAGTTCAATGGTTTCTCTAATTGGAGGACTTCAACACTAACCTGTCTGCAAAACTGTTTGGTTTATAACTTAGGTGTGTGAGATATATATTTGTGGACGAGAATCGGGGGTGGAAGCGGAATCTTTTCAGTATGGTAGTTCAAGATTCCCAGGTTTTTTTCGACCAATGATTCATGATTCATTTAAAGAATTTCTTCAAGATTCACGAGACAAAACTTCAAGATTCATGACTCATTTATTTTTTGTCCATGATTCATGATTCACAGCCTGCAAGATGTTGTGGTTCATGATTCCTTCACTTTTTTTTAGCCGTGATTCATGATTCAAGATTCCACTTCCATCCCCGAACGAGAACATAACTAAAAGAGCTTTCCCACCAAACTATCTTTTTCATCATGGAATAATTTAACGCAAAGTAAATAAGGATACAATTGGATAAGATGATAGTGTCAACTTAATCATATTTCAAACAATTATTCTTGTACCCAACGTTTTTTGTTAAACGGTCTGAATAGACGAGTCGTGAGCTGCAATGTATTGACACGTGACCAACAAATATTAATACAAAAACCGTGTTTATCGACAGACGCGTGGGACAAAGTCATTTATCCCAAACCACAGTACGTTGTTCACTGGAAAGGAATGCATTACTACTTACCAGGAACACACGAACTCAGCTCCCGAAAACTGGTATTTTCAGATTTCTGTACACCATTTTACCTTGCTAGAAGGGGAGAATTAAGGATCTGGTACGGCGAGGATTTAATGGACTGGGCCGACTCGGACAATCATGGCAGAGCTTGCGTGGATGTGTATGCAAAGTTTATCAACTGATTTTGTCTTATTTTAGCTGCACTGTGGAGTTAAACGATGATACGATGGAATAAACTGAATAATACGAGAACTCGTGATATTCGCGAAAAACTAAGCTTTTGAAAAAGTATAAGTACGACTTTACTGTAAGTTATCACTCGAGAACAGATAAAAAATTGTTTTGCACTAATATAAGTTATGGGTGATGAACTATGAACTAACACGCGAGATGTAGTTGGGTCTCTTTGTACTACACGCTTTTTATCAATTATTTTATAAGAACAACTTTATAAGAACGAGGCTCAGATTGGCCGAAATTTAAAAACAATTTAAGAACAAGCTGAGGCTCGATTGAGCAATTATTCTAGCTTTACAAAAAATGATTTGGATTTTTTTTCTTGTAATCATTTTCATTGCTTCAAATTAGACACTACCCCAAAGGTTGTTCCTTACAATCGTTGTAAACATGCATACTGCACTGTACAGCATACTGTATCTTCATATAGGGAAATAGGCAAGCTTTTGTTGTAAAAGAATGATCAACGCAAAATAACAAAAAACTTCATATTTTTTCGATTTAAACCACACATAGAAATAAGAACAAATTAAGAACATTTTGAGGCTCAAATCGCCAAAAAATTAAGAACAATGAGCCTCGGCCAAATTTACGTGTTCTTATTCAAAAAAGCGTGTATGCTTGCTTTTTGTGGGAAGTATACGGACTTTTTTTAAAATGAGATTATGCCACTTAATAACCATAACGGAGGCTCAAACTGCATGGCCAAAATTTAAGAACAACTTATTAAGAACAAGCTGAGGCTTGGGCTCGATAGCTATTTTTTTCAAACTCCATAGAGCGTCGATCTCGACAGCTCCAATTAATAATAATAATAATAATTAGCATTTATATAGCGCCTCATAGGTACATGCTCAAAGCGCTTAACAATAGTTTACAGTTGACTCTGATATTGAGGGTCTTAGACAGTCCGCTCTACACGGCTCACAACTATTT
>JAOBAT010056279.1:0-27423 GCA_026413305.1 Hydrozoanthus tunicans | reverse complement strand
AACGCCCCCATTACCCCCCCCCCTCCCCACTCCGCGGCCCCTGTCTTTGGCTAACTCAATCTTGGCATTACACCATTGAATTGTTTCACATTCTTTTATAATGGTTTTGCTCTGATTGAGATTTTTTCGAACTGCAATCTTGTTTGCATCCTCTCTAGCGATCTTGCTCACTCATTGAATATTGAGTGTCTACACTTTATATTACTGAACTAATATATTATTAGCCAGAAAAATTGCAAACAAGAACATGTCAGGTTTTTTTAAAACATGTTCCAAGTTTTTTTTGCCATAAGTTTTTCATTTCTAATACAAACTGTCTTTTCAAGAATAATAAAATACAAAATATTATGGCTGTTTGTAACCAACCTCTAAAGTGGTCAGACATTCCAGGAACACCATGAGTGGTGCAAGGTCAGGATGGTTGTAGTCATCAAAACAGGGTGCTGACTGGATGAGAAATGAGGATTCCACTGAACCTACTCCGACGATTTTTCCATGAACTCCATCCTTAGCTCGCAGTTGACTACCTTTTAAAACTGGCCTAAGTCTGGTATAAGACAAGTATAAGCCAAACAATTGTTAAAATATAAGCCAAATATTCCTTAAAGTATAGACTTGTCAAAATTAGCCAACTTTTTCAGAGTCTTACATGATAAATACAAATATTTAGTATCTAGAGCTTTCTTGGATCCTAATTTTAGAATGTGCTTATAAGCTCTCAAGATGCACCATATCCAATAATAATTGCTGATATAATTGTCTAAAATCCTCACTTACGAGGGCTGGGATTTCAAGCATT
Source organism: Hydrozoanthus tunicans (assembly GCA_026413305.1). Taxonomy (NCBI): domain Eukaryota; kingdom Metazoa; phylum Cnidaria; class Anthozoa; order Zoantharia; family Hydrozoanthidae; genus Hydrozoanthus; species Hydrozoanthus tunicans. Next base: position 26,624 of record JAOBAT010056279.1, on the reverse strand, counting down.
AGCCTTTTGTTGAATCAAATTTATACCAGGGAGAAGGTGGGGGGGGGATCATCTTGTCATTTTAAAAACTCCTGATAGGGGCACTCTTTGGGAAAATAAAAAATGTGAAAAATACCTTAAAAATACCAAGGTTTGAAAATTTTTAACCCTAAAACATCCCTCAAAGCGCTGACTTTAAAAACTGACAGGACAGAAATACAAAAAAAAAACATGATTGTCCATTTTGTTTTTGAGCCCCTTAAAACATAGTTTTTCTAAAAATAAATCACCTTTATTTTCCTCTGAAAATCCCTAAAAATGCCAAACCTCTGATTTTGACCCATACAAAGTACAATGAACACTCCTATAACACCAAACTATAGAGATAAACATTTTAATAAATGTTAATACCCACTCTTTAGAAATTTGTACAGTAGTTGAATCACAAGGGAACACTGTCTTCCATGGTAAATGAGGATTATCTGGGAGATTGTTGATGTTTGCAGATAGAAACACTTGTATATTTGATGGCACAGTTAGGACATCTCTTAGTTGGTTAAATTTATCAATTACCTGAAAAAAAAATTATGGCATTACTTAATAACTAATATAATTTTCAGTTTGGAAGGCTAACACTTAAATTAATACAGGCTGTGAATACACGAACAAGTCTTGTAAATGTTACAAGCTTACACCTACTGTACTTAAATCAAATGTTATCTTAAGCTTGTAAAAATAAAACATCTTTTTTTCCTAAAAAGGCCTGTTTCGGCTTAGAAATTTATGTTCCATTTTATAATACATTTCTATGGCCACCTTGTCTGGATTGGACTTTAAATCCATCAACAGCTTCTCCAAGAAGTTGTATTGCCTGACCATGTTAGCTGAGTAATGGTTACTTTCTGAAAACAAAACAAATGATAATGATAATTACTATGAGCTGATTGGATGACAGCAGACGCGTTTTTCTTAATTCAGGGCAAAATTACTAAGCGCTAATTGGTTGCTGGTATAACTTTCCAAAAATTTCAAAAAGTCAAAAATGCCTTAGAAACATTTTCAGAAGATTTTCAAAAATTTTAAAACGTTTCTGAATTTTTAAAAAAATCTTAAAAATGCCACAGAAACGATTTCAAACCTCTTCTGATCATTTCCAAATGTTTTCAAAAATTACAAAGAGTTTGTACATCCCCAGCAATTTTTGAAGAAACTTGGGATAATTGAGTTACTGTAGGTTATGCAGCGCTTTCTCATGGGATACTGTGGAGTACAAAGAACTTAGTGGCTGGTGTGCTTGTCCAAACTATAAATTCAAAGCCTAACTCTTAGCACTAACAACTTGTTTTTAGTGACCTGAGATTGAGATCTTCAATAAGAAAGGGAGAAGGGGGAAAAGCAGGGGCATAATCTATAATGAAAACACTCCCTTGAAAGTACTTATACTCTAATTTTCATAATTTTTACAAGTAACAATTCACAGTTTTTAACATTACAAGGAATTTTGGGATTTAGAAATAATTAATTATGTTCTGTAGCTAGATAACATCAAAATAAAATTATCATAAAATATTAAAATAGAAAAAGCAAAAACACTAACCTCTTGTATAAATGATATCATGCAAAAGAACTTTTGCCACTTGCCTCCCTTCCCTCTTCATTCTGTTTGAGAACAATATAAAAACAAATATTTAACATGAAATTGGAAAAGAGTCCTGTTCAATTAATGTAGATATAATGTTTATAGTTGATAATTTTAAGCTATCTGTAGAAACCCCAATGGGCCCAAGATAATGAATAAGCTAAGTATTTAAAACCATATTTATTCAAAATGTTAGCACCCAGGGCACTAAATACATTTTTTTCCTTTTTGGGTGAAAGTTTATTTGAGGTTGGTGTTACTTCAAGGCTGGGTGCTAGTTATAACTTTTCATGATTTTCAGCATTGAAGTAGCAACTTTGTTTTCAGTGAACATAACATTGAAAAAGGCTTAGAGGTTTCACACCCCACTTTAATATTTTTTTGTTATTCTTCTTCTTCTTCTTTTTCTTCTTCTTCTTATTATTATTATTTTCATCATCTGACATCATTAATAAGGTATTTTGTTAGCAATACATAAAGCCATATTTTGGAGTTTCTGATATTAAAGCAAGTGAGTCATTACACCAGCAACTGACCTCAACTTATACAAATTAATATTGTCAATAAAAAAGTTTAAGCTATTAACATCTTACATCTTCATATCAACTAGCAGTTCTTATATAGAATGAAGTGCTGCCATATGAAGCACAAAGATTTTTAGTTTTCTTGTAGTTCTTTTGTACTTATATGTTATTGTATTGATTTGTTAAAGGTTGGCAAAACTACAATTTTATCAGGTAGTTAATTGTTGGAAAAAGTGAATAAATTTATTCTGTCTTTGGTCGACAACTGATTGTGTCCATGAGTGAACAGCAATTTAGATTTGTTTAATGTTGGTTTGACAAACAGGAAAAGGCCATATATAAAAGCACATTTACCTTCTTCACAAAAGCTTGTTGAAGAAGAAAGCTTCTTTGCCGTTAATTTGATGCATAATTTTACTTGACCTGCTTTTTTACTCAAAACTGTTCAACCAATAATTAATACAACTGCTGCACACCAATGGCAAAGAATGTCAGGCATTAAAGAGATTATGTACACAAGCTCAGCTACATCTAAATAGCTGATTGGCTGGATGCATAAAAAACTCTTAAAAAGAAGCTTATTGCATGGCTACAAGTGGTTGAGCCATAAACCATTTATGGCAAATTGAAGAAAAACAAATATAAATTATATTCCAGGAAAAAAAACCTTTTAAATAAAGGAACAGCTGCTCAGTCAACAATAATCATCATTATTTTTACAACATCATCATGAGTTCATAATAATTATTATCTTACCTTGCCACGTCGTTCATCATCTTTTTCCCCACAACCTCTAGTCTTGCTGATGTGAACTGAACTTTGTACAATAGTTCATGAAGCCACTGTACTCCCTTCTCGTACTTCTCAACTTCTAACTACAAAACCACACCATAGTTAAGCCACCACATTATTCCTAATAAACCTTTCCAGACCTGAATATGTCAAATGATGTGTTACTAAATTCTCCCAACTTTGACCAATACTTTTCATAAAACAAGATTAGGAGAAACTTGCTTTTCATCTGCTACATGCCATAGGCTCTTTAATTTGCAGCTTAAGGGTCATGTGACCTCCCATCTACCTAAAATCAAGCTGCAACAACAAAATGGTATCCAGAAGTGGAAAGAACAGGTTAGCATTAGTAAAAAGGCAAATTTTCAGCTTTTGACCTCAAATGTGTAAGAAATAGTGAGTAACAGAAAGTAAGATATTTTCTTAATATAATTATTTTTATGACTGGGAAGCAAACCTTGCTTTTATATATTTTTTATATAAACCTTAAAATATTTGCTGTCACTTTTGAAGTACTAAGTGTCGAGGCTCGAAACTCTGCCTTTTAACTAATGTTGATTTGCTCTTTCTGTTACTGAACATCATTTTGTCATCGCTAATTAACTTAATGTAGGTGTGGTCATGTGACTTTGAACTGCAAAGAGCCTACTGTTTTTTGTCTGATCACTCTGAATTTTTTCATTACTTTTTTACTACTTTTTCATATTATTCTCTTAGGAAAAGTTAGTTAATACTAATAAATCAACCAGGGCTGATAAGAGAATTCAAAATAATAATAAAAAAGGATCAGACAACATGTATCTAAAGTAAATCCACTTTAAGTCCAAAGAACACTCAATCACCTGTAGTGCGATAACTGCTAACTGCGCAAACTCTTGGGGTTGAAATCTTCGGCCCCTCATGCCCAGACTCCCACCATAATCAAGAGTGTCAGCGGCCAGCTCTTTGACAATCTCCTCATGAGAAACAAGAACTGCAAAAAGTGAGAATTAGTCATAAGGTTTCACATCACTCTCAAACAAAACAACAAAACCATGGTATAAACAGGGCCGTAGAAGTTAATAACACATTGTCATGATTAACTAATAGAAATTTTAAATCCAGTTCAATATTTTCCTAAAATGAAAATAAATTATAAAAGAAGAATATAATAGAAAGGAATAGAATAATTAAATAACAAAAAAAATTTGCTCGTATATATTCAAAGCCCTTCCATAGCTAGTCAGTAGAGCGGAGGACTGTAAAACTAACATAGTCATCGCTGATTCAAATCCAGCTAAAAAAACTCCTTTTTGTTCCCTTTCTATAATTATGAGTTTATTGCCATTAATGATCAAAAACATTTGAAATGCTTGAAGACCAAATCAATTAATAAAACAGCAGTGCAATGGAAAATGGAACTGAAAGAATGAAGAAAGGATTGAATATGATTGAACTGATGAGGACAGAATAGAGTAGAACAGAGTGTTGCAGAGGAAAATGAAATAGCAAGGGATAAGAAAAGGGTAGAGTAAAATTGAACAGATTAGAACTAAAAAGAACAGAACAGGGTGGTGCAAATTAAACAAAAAGAGAATGGAACAGGAAAGATTATAAAATGATAGAGTGGAATTAGATAAGTTAGAACAGAATAGAATATGATAAATGAGGGAGGAAAGGGATGGAAGGGATGAAATGGTATTGAGGGAGGGGGGTACTCCCTATATTGGGGTGGTAGGTTTGACTACTGTATTTTTTAGGGATTAAAATTGCCTGTCTAGTATTTTTTAGGGGTTGTAAAAAGAAATCCGGTGTTAAATCAAGACCTTGGTATTTTGAGGGTAGCTATGGACTGCTTGCAATCCAGTGTTTTAGCAAACATGCATACAGATAAAAAGTTTAAAAAGGCGTACTTTGGCAAACATTCTATTACACGCGCACCCTTATTCACTGGATATCATGTTCAGCACAACACGAGGGGACTTAGTGCCGACCCACTAGCTGCCCAGGGAAAATTTCAGCTTTCAATTGGTAATTTTTGAGGTAACTTTAAAACTGAGAGGTATTTTTTAGTGTAGAAAATTTTTATTGCTTGGTATTTTTTAGGGAACTTTTACGATGGTCATCCCTACCCTTTTGACCCCGCATAGTAAAATAGATACATACCATTATTTCTCAAGACTGGAGACTCAAACACAACTTCCAGATATAAGCTAAGAAAAGGCTTCAACTCCTCTGGAACTGCTGCAGTGTTCAGTGCAACAGTCATCTAGGTTTAGTTTAAGTTAGAAAATTTTTTTATCAATAATCGTATTTTGTGGAAGGTTCTTAACAGACACTAGGCACTGTATAAGTTTTGTAAAGACTACAACTGTTGCAGATAAAAATTAATTATGACTGAAAAATTAAAAGCAAACTTATCTATTAGCAAAATAATGCCAACATGAGAACAAATTATATGTTTGTTTATTTAAACCCTGCTAAATGAAATCATTTTAATGTGATGATCACCCTAGCTTGAGCATGAAACTCTGAGTAACATATTATTTTAACTTTTCAACCTTTTTATGCAGTTTTTACTCCATGTTATATACTTGTGTCATGCTCTAAATAATTTACAAAAAACCCTCACTTAATCTAGCAACCTTTAAAGTATAAGAAATACTATATTCAAAATGATTTACCTCAACAAACATGCTTAACACATGGTTTGACTGAAAAGCGTATGGGATCTCTTTGACGGGAAACTTGACTGCCTCCGGTTCAGTCAGGGGGGCACAATCTGTTCTACAGTTGCTGAATATCTTGACTGGGTGAAAACTGATACTTGAAGTAGAAGGAACTGGGAGACAACTCATGAGTTCTGGGGGAGGATCAACCTGCAACAACAGTTAGAGCAATGCTTCAATAACATTTCGACATTAACCAACCTAAAGAGATAAAATTTAACCATCAAAAGTGTTTTACTGTCAATCAGTACAATTTTGTATTCAATATGCCAAAACAATACTGGGAATATTACAGCTGTACATATTTCAGTAAAGTTTATAATCGATGGCTTAATGTCATAGATGCACCCTAGAATATTTAACAACATAAAAATTTCACCAGAATAAAGTTAATGTGAGGCAGTTGATCACTGATCATGGTATAGAGTGTGTGAGCCATCAATTTGGTAGCACATTAGCTAAGCAGTTAACATGCTTGAATCTTAATCCTAGAGTCACAAGTTCGAGTCCTGGTCAGACCACTGTGTTGTGTCCATGAGCAAGACACTTTACCTGACTTTGTTCCAGTTAACTCAGCTGTATAAATGAGTACCAGTTCTGCTAGGGGCTAGTTACCTTTAATGGATTAGTTTCCTGACCAGGTTGTGTCAACAACTCTCATCTGCTTCAGGTACTACATGGGAGCACTGGCCTAATGGTCCACTTAATTAGGCTTGAAAAATGATTTAACTTTTTTGTTAAGCCATCAAAATGTCCTACCTCATTGTCTTCCTTAGCTTTGTCAAGTTTTTCTTCTAATTTTTTCAGTCCATCTTCACCCAAAGCTTTTCTCTGTTCTTCTATTCGATTCTTTTCTGTCTCTGCCATTTGTTTCATTAGCTCTGCACTTGGCTCAGCAATAACCTAAAGTTAAGATATCTATTATCGGTTGTGGCCGGTTCAGAATGTATATTTGTCTTCATTTGTGGCTAGTTCTTTGTAAATTATTTCTGACAGAGAAATGATGAAATGACTTGATCAAATTAAAGATACTTTAAACCCTGGTGTATAATATAAGCTGTTAAATTTGACCTTAAATTTTGGATGCATAGTTTTGGGGTTGGCTTATACAACAAACATCAACTTGAAAAACAAAAAAAGCCAATAACTATAGTTGTTACTTCTAATTTGTGCCACTGACATGTTTTCCCACGATTTGCACACATGTAACAATCAAATCACAACAGCAGTCAAACCACATGTCTCATATAGTAAATAAATTATAATAATCATTTTAGTCAATCTTACCGACACAGTAGATTTGGACAAGAAATATTTCTTGATAAAACTCGCCCAATATTCTGAAGGTTCTCCTCCCAGCTTCTTCAACCTCTCAATTTTTCTTGCTCCCTGCTGAAAATCTTCTGGTTTCTGGGAATACAAAACATCCCCAATAGCCATAAAAGCCAATGTCTCGTGTGGTTTATTCTCATAAGCTTCCTTTGCTGTTAAAATCTGCCGATGGATTACGGCAGCCATACGCTCCATATCAATCTTTTCTTTTCCTTCAGCAATATTAGCCAACACTTCTTCAATTTTCTCTTTGCAACCCTGCAGTTTTTCTGTTGCAACATTTGAAGCCCTTATATAAAGAACACTTTCTGAGAATTCGATGTGACTATATCCAACATCACTGCAGAATGGATCAGAGATCTCAACAAGTTCTCGTTGCAATGGTGCTACTGAGGTGTCTGTGAGATATTCACAGATTACTTCAACTGCAGTCATGCCATAAAAGTCCTGAGCTTTCGGCCCACGGCAACCAACCATTACTATACCGGATGATTCATCTTCAGTGGGAAACTGGATCCTAGTATTAACAGGTTCTGGCAGAGGAGGGACTGGATCTTGCCATGGCCTCACATAAGGGGGCAGTGAACCCTTGAATTCAAAGCACATATTATGAACTGTTATTAACAATGAAAAGAGGAAACAATAATTGTTCGATGTTAACAATAAAAAAGAAAAATAGTTATTAGTTATTAACAATAGCGAGTAAGGCAGTAATGCTGCACCAAAACTTTCCCCAGGGGACTGACCCTTGGTATACAAGCTAAGGCTTGTCATATTCCAGATAGAAACAATTAAACAACAGGAAAGGGAGCACTGGCAATACTTGTTACATACAAATTACTCTTGCAGGGTTCATACACCTTCAGAATTTCAAAAATCCAGGGTTTTCCGATCCATGGCTAAAACTTCACATTTTCCAGGGCTTTTCAAGGGCTCTTTAAACTCAAAATGAAAATAAAAATGTTCACAAACATTTGTTTAAACAACTTTTTAATAATTAAAGCCGTGAAAATCCATTTTCATAGAGCTTGGTATGATAACGGCTTTTAAATGTTACTTGAAATGGATAAAAATGCATCATTTGGCGAATTTAGTGTTTTCAATAAAATTCTATGAAATTTTCCTGGACTTAAAAAAAATTTCCAGGGCTTTTCCAGGGGTTTCCAGGGATTTCAAGGGCTCGAACATTTTTCCAGGGTTTTCCAGGCTCACAACAACCATTACAATACCTGATGATTCATTTTCAGTGGAAAGTGAAAAATTACTTTGATTTGGCTGGATATCAATAGGATTTTTTCTAAATTCAGGGCAAAATTACTCAGCACTGATTGCATTTGGGTTCTGGTATACTTTTGAAGTTTTCTGAAGATTTTCCCAAGTTTCTTAAAAAGCCTTTAAAATGCCTTAGAAGATTTCCGAATAACTTGGAAAGTTTTTTTTGAAAATTTCAAAACATCATAAATATGCCTTTAAAATGGTTTCTGTGTTTCCAGAGATTGGTTTCCCCAAATCTTGAAAAGTTTGGGGTAAATAAAATTACTTAACAAAATTACTTAAGCAACGTTTTTTCATGTCGGTTCAAAAAATGAAAAATTTTGACCTCAATGTCATAAACATGTAATCACACAGTTTCTGGCAAAGTTTAGGACTATTTTCATCTGTGTTAAGAAATTTTTCCTCAGACATTTTTGGAAAAAATTGAAAACACTAAAAATTAATTTGCTCCTCCCCATGCAATTAAGTAAAACTAATCAAAACTGTACAAATTTCTTTTTTTAACAATCTTTTGTTACTTGTACCTTTGATAGTATCTTGTCTTCAAATGGTTTCACTGCTTCAAACACTTTTTCAGGTTCAATCTGACCAGTGATAATGACACAAAGGTTTTCTGGCCTATAAAACTGTTTGTGATAATTGCAGACCTGCAAATTAAAAAGTGATATCAACCATTGACAAAAGTGTTGTTCATGTACATTTAAGTTTTATTTATTTAGTTATTTTTTTAGTTTCACTACACTCGGGTAGTTGGAGAACCCAAAAGGTTTTACAACCCAATTACCGAGGGCCTGTGGTTTAATGTCCTTATCCAAGAAGATGCAAAGGTTTAACCATTTGGAGATGTTAAAGCAAAAGCTGCCTTCTCCTCAGTTATTTTAAGACCCTGAGTGAAGGTCCGGCACTGGGAATCGAACCCTGGCCTCCTGCATGACAGACTGGCAGCTTACCAACAGGGTTAACCTGGCAGCAGTAAGTTATGAAAGCTATAACTTAAAGTTATCAAAAAACTCTGTCAGCTGGTTTTAAATGTTGGGCTTGAGGAAAAAAAATCCCTGTTAATTGTGATGTTATTTATTTTTATGTGATAGTAGCTGAAACTTTTAAACAAAATCTAAAGATAATAAATAATTAATATACTGTAACTTTATACTATTAAAACTCACAAACAAATAAACAAAGTTTACTCCAAACAACACTTTGATCAATGCAAATGCTGCTTTTTTTACCTTTGTGTGACTGCATGAGGTTCGCAGGTTCTTCATGATTCCCCCAGTCTCGGACTATCAAAACAACCAAGCATAGTCACCACATCAAAAGATTCTTTATAAATTTAATCTAAATTGATAGATTTGATACCTTTTTTCTTGGTCAATATGTCCACTGTATATATAGAATACTTCCCTTCTAACTTAAGCCAAGTACTTAACAGAACCAAGCCAACCTTGCATTCTCTCCCCCTCCCCTCATCCTCCCTTCATGGTATGTAAATGTTAAGCTAAAGCTTACCTTGCAACCACAGTGGCCTGGAAACATCTCTCGCAGAAAGGTAAGGTGGGACCGGCTGTTTCCCGTGTTTTCTCTTCCCTGCATCTCGCAGTAAACCACCCCAGCGTCTTCTCCCTCTTCGTTCACATGGTGCACTTCAGTGGTGTATGCTGAGTCCTAAGATCATTGAAACATCCATATTTTGTAAATTTTTAGAAAAACGTTGATTAACTTTGAAATTTTTTAATCACATTTTCCAGCTTGAATTTTACTTTTCTTTCAAGTAGCCACTGGCTTTCAGAGGCACATTACTAGTAGCAGGAGTACAAGTTTACTTAGCCATAAATCATTTAAAACGTGAAATCTGTACTGCGCTTGCACCATGAGCTGTGTGCATAAGAATAATTTCATCTTTTCAATGAGGTCCCTACTCTGCTGTTTTTTAAACCCACTGTTCTTCCTACTGTCCCTTCGAAGGGTCCCTACTCAATGATTCCCAACTTTTTTGTTCTTTCTATCATCTCAAGGGTTCCCTACTCAGCTGTTTTTATTACCTCCTCCAAGGACTCCTTACATGGCTGTTCTTTCTGTCATCTCAAGGGTTCCCTACTCAGCTGTTTTTATTACCTCCTCCAAGGACTCCTTACATGGCTGTTCTTTCTATCATCTCAAGGATTCCCTATTCAGCTGTTCTTTCTATCACACCCTCAGAAGACTGCCTATTCAGCAGTTCTTTCTATCTTATCCAAGGATTCCCTTCTTAGTTGTCCTCTCTATGATTTTCAGGATATTCAACTTCTTTGTTCTTTCTATCATCCCCCTTCGGCTGTTCATTCTATCATCCCCTCGGAGGATTCCCAACTTGACTGTTCTTTCTGTCATCCCCTCCAAGGATTCCCTACTCGGCTACTGTTTCTAACATCCCCTCCAAAAATTCTCTACTTGGTAGTTCTTTCTATCATCCCCCAAAAATTTCCTACTCGGTCGTTCTTTCTATCATCCCCTCTGCAGGATGCCAACTCAGCTTTTCCTACTATCATCCCCTTGATTTGAGAATGATCATATTTTCACAAAGAAATGTCAGAACATTTTTACTCAATCTATGACCAGGAGTAAATGAGTAAAAGCTTTTGTAGCAGTTCATACATTCAATTCTAAATCTCACTTTTTACTCCGATGTAAATTCTATAAAAACTACCAAACAAGCTTACAACAGGTAAAGTATACTTACAGTCAATGTAGGATAAAGAACATGATCAAGGTAGATTGGCAGTAGATTTAGGAAGCCCTCACTACCTGCCGTCTCCATTGTATAACAGGTGTGGTCAGTGTCTGTCCAGGCATTTGTCCCTTGTGCCAGACATCGGTTTGCAAGAAGATCCAGCACTCCCTGACAACAAAATTAGTATTATTATTACAATTGTTATTATCATTAGGAGGTAGTAATGTCGTAATAGTAGTGGTTGCCATAATACTTTCATAATAACTGAACGTTAATGGCCCTTTGGTATTTTTGTAGATATACTAAAGAAATCACTAACAATTTTTTGCAAGGGTATGTGAAGCCAAAGTTAGGTAAAAGTGGAAGGGCAGAAGATCGTGATGGAGCAGTCCTAATTGAGAGGTGCTGATGGAATAATTAGGTAGAGCTGTCCTGATGGAGAAATCCTGATGGAACCAGTCCTGGTAGAGTAGTCCTGTTGGAAAGTCCTAATAGAGCAGTACTAATGGAACAATCCTACAGAAATCATAATGGAGCTGCCCTGATGGAGGATTCCTGATGGAGCACTCCTGCCAGATCAGTCCTGATGGTACAGTCCTGATGGAGAAGTCCTAATAGAGCAGTCCTGATGGTTAAGTCTTGATGGAGCAGTTCTGATGGAGAAGTCCTGATGGAAAAGTCCTGTTGGAGCAGTGCTGACAGAGAGGTCCTGATGGATCAGTCCTGATGGAGAAGTCCTGATGGAGCAGTCCTGATGAGGCACTCCTGATGGAGTCCCTAACTGAGCAGTCCTAATGGACAAGTCCTGATGGAACCAGTCCTGGCAGAGTAGTCCTGGTGGAACAGTCCTAATGTAGAGCAGTGCTGATGGAGCGTCTAACACTAGTGGTAGTGGTAGTGTCAGTGGTAGTAATAGTAATAGCAGTACTTAGTAGTAGTGATGGTGGTAATAGCATCATTATTATTACAACTGTTATTATCATTAGGAGGTAGTAATGTCATAAAAGTAGTGGTTGCCATAATACTATTTCAATAACTGAATGTTAATGGCCTTTTCGTATATTTGTAGATATACTAAAGAAATCACTAACAATTTTTTGCAAGGGTATATGAAGCCAGAGTTAGGTAAAAGTAGAAGAGCTGTAAGTTCTGAGTGGAGCTGTCTGGACAAAGAATCATGATGGAGCAGTCCTAATTGAGAGGTCCTGATGGAACAATTTGGATAGAGCTGTCCTGATGGAACCAGTCCTGGCAGACTAGTCCTGGTGGAACAGTCCGAATAGGGCAGTACTAGTGGAACAATCCTACAGAAATCGTAATGGAGCTGCCCTGATGGAGGATTCCTGACGGAGCACTCCTGCCAGATCAGTCCTGATGGAGAAGTCCTAATGGAGCAGTCCTGATGGTTGAGTCCTGATTCCTGATGGAGCAGTGCTGATGGAGAAGTCCTGATGGATCAGTCCTAATGGAGCTGTCCTGATGAGGCACTCCTGATGGAATCCCTGACTGAGCAATCCTAATGGACAAGTCCTGATGGAACCAGTCCTGGAAGAGTAGTCCTGGTGGAACAGTCCTAATAGAGCAGTGCTGATGGAGCGGTCCTTATGAAGTGATCCCAGTGGAACAGTCTTGATGGAGAAATCCTAATGGAGCTGTCCAAATGGAGAATTCCTGATGGACCACTCCTGCCAGAGCAGTCCTGATGGTACAGCCCTGATTGAGAAGTTCTGATGGAGAAGTCCTGGCAGGCTAGTCCTGGTGGAACAGTCCTAATAGAGCAGTATTGTTGGAGCAATCCTACAGAAGTCATAATGGAGCTTCCCTGATAGTGAATTCCTGATGGAACTGTCTAGATCAAGCAGTCCTGATAGAGCAGTACTGACGGAGCATTGCTAATGGAGCCGTCCTGAAGGAGAAGTCTTGATTGGGAAATCCTGATGGAGAAGTCTTGATGCTGCCTTAATGAACAAGTCCAGATGGAGCAATCCTAATGAAACAGTTCTGATTGGAGAAGTCCAGATAAAGAAGTCCTGATGAAGCAGTCCCAATAATAAGAGTTCTGATAGAGATGCCATGATGGAGTATTCCTGATGGAGAAGTCCTGATAGAGCAGTTCCAGATCACACATTTCTGACGGAGCTTTCCTGATGGAGCAGTCCTGATGCTACAGTCTAGATGGAGCAGTCTTGATGAAGCAGTCTTGATTGAGCAGTCCTGGTGGGACTGTCATGATGAAACAGACCAGATGGAGCAGTCTTGGTGGAGCAGTCCTGATTGAGAAGTCATGATGGAGCAGTGCTGATGATGAAGTCCTTATGGAGCTGCCCTGAAAAGAGAAGTCCTGGCAGGACAGTCCTGATGGAGAATTCCTTGTTGGTGAAGTTGTGATAGAGATTTCCTCATGAAGCAGTCTAAGTGGAGTAGTCTTGACAGAGAAGTTCTTATGAACAGTCCCAGTGGAGTAGTCTTGATGAAGAAGTCCTTATGGAAAAGTCCTAATGGAACTGTCCAAATGGAATATTCCTGATGAAGCTGTCCTGATGGAGGACTCCTGCCAGGGCAGTCCTGGTGGTACAGTCCTGATGGGGCACTCCTGGTAGAGCTGTCCGATGAAGCAGTCCTGACAGAGTAGTCCTAATGGAGCAGTGCTGATGGAGCAGTGCTGATGGCAAAGTCGTGGTGGAGAAGTCCTGATTGTGAAACCTGATGGCGAAGTCCTTATGGAGCTTCCCTGAAGGAGCAGTGCTGATGGCAAAGTCATCATGGAGAAGTCCTGATTGGGAAAACCTGATGGAACTCCTAATGGAGCTGTCCTGACTGAGCAATGCTAAAGGAGAAGTCCTGATAGAGCAGTCCTGATTAAGCACTCCCAATCGAGAAGTTCTGATAGAGCTGTCCTTTTCGAGCAATCCTAAAGGAACAGTCCTGATGGAAAATTCCTGATGGAGATGTCCTGATTGGGATTACTTGATGGAGAAGCCCTTATGGAGCTGCTCTGATGGAGAAGTCCTAACTGACAAGTCCTGATGGAGAAGTCCAAATGGGCAGATTTAGAAGTCCTGGCAGAACATTCCTAATGGAGAACTCCTTGTTGGAGAATTCCTGAGGGAGCAGTCTTTGTGAAACAGTTCTGGTGAAGTAGTCCTGGTCTAATTTTAGTTTTATTAGCAGCATCCAATTTTTAACACTTTTATACAGGTCTCACCTGCCTGAAGTCAGAACAAACTTACTGCTTAGACATCAGTCCTGTTGTAACTCTAATGGTTCACTTACATACAGTTCAGCATGAACCTAGTGCAGCTGAACACTTACCTTATAAGGGTATTTTTCACTTCCCATGAACACCAGATGCTCAAGAGTGTGGGGCAGGCCATCGTCATCATGCGCCTCAGTGGCTGCGTCAAAAAGAATTCAATGTGTTACTATAATTAAACTACATTTTAATGTAGTTTAATTAGAACTTTTCTATCAACAACTTCCACTAAACAGATTGCAGAAAACCATAATTTGCAACTTTTTAAGTATAAGTAAGTGCAATAAATAAAATCTACAAAGAGTCTGAGCCCATCAGGTTAAATTTCTGTACTTACCCATAACTAATTATGCTTACAAAGCTATTGATCTTCAGACCAAAACACAGGAGGTAAACAACACTTAATGAGCAACCAAAAGTTCTCAAAACCACTGTTAAGGTTAGTAGTAATGGTTAGGGTCAGAGCAAGGATTATATCTTTTAATTCCTGAAATACAAATGTGGAGTTTGAACACCATAAACTGCATGAAAAAGTGAAGTTTGGTGGCCACTGCTGTATGCCTAATTAAGTATGGGTGAGTATGGGAATTTACTGCCCATCACTACAGATGAGTTCAGTGAACAGTAGTTGCAAATAATACTAAAACCATGTGTAACGATTATGCTGGTGATGTAAGCCCTAATCACTTAAATGTTAAGTTAGAACTTAGGGGGCCATGGTGGGCCCTCGAGGCATTCTTGAAGAACTTTTCTACTATAATTTATTTTAAAAAGGAGGCAATGTCAGACTGTTCCAGTCACTGATTGTTTAATGCTTAAAATAATTAGGGTCAAAACAAACTGTCTAGGGTAGAACTAATTAATGCCGTTATAAGAATTTTTTAAGTTCTGATATACATCCGTGCGTGAATTTTTAAGTTAAAACTCCAACCAAAACATACAGAACTTTTAAAAAACCTTTGTCGAACAGCGCGAAGCCTAGCAGCATTGAGTTGTAGAATAATGCAGTACGTGTTAAAGCTCAACTTAGATGTAGGGAAACTAAAGAAAATAATTTCAATCTAAAGTGAACATTTTTGCTATTGAAGACCGCAGGAGGTTCACCGGCTGTTGCCATGCTTTCTATTTCCCTTCAGTAAACTTAAAATTATTACAAGAAATTCTTCTCACCTAAGCAAAGAAATCCATTCACAAGAGGCCCCTGGACCTGTGCAAAGCAAAAACTTATTCCAGTTTTCTTCGATCTGTACTTCTTTACCGTGATGAAGTCCAAAACTTGAAATGAGTCGAGGCATTCATAATTTTCCGCCATGTTGCTCAAGGAGATGTGGAGCCTGTGATTCAGCGGTTTCTTTCCTAAATCTGAGCATGCGCTCATTACTCATCGTGACTCTTCAAAAAGTTTCAAAATGGCGGCGATCGGAGGCCTTTCTTGTCCTCCAGAACATCGTGGTGGATTCGTTTTCGAAAATTGCCGAAGGTATTAAAAGATGTGAAATTTTGATAAACACTTTCCTGTTAGATAAGTTGTCTTTTTTAATTTATCCAACAGAAATGCAACACTTGGGAAAATGGGTGTTAAAATGCCGACGGCTCGAAAAACTGGGACCACGATTGCTGGCATTGTCTTCAAGGTCTGTCAAGACTTTATTTTGAAATAAATCTAAAGCAATTTGAATATCAGTATTAATTTATCATTGCAAGCCTGATACTTTTATTGTCTATTTTCTATTACTTCGTATTTTGTCCAAACTTTGGAAAGAAAATGTTTTTAGACTTTGTGGCCTTGAATGAGGCTGTTGATGATTTTCCTCTCAGACTTTTTAATTAACAAAAACAATCAAGGCTCCTACTAAACAACTTTCAAGTTCATGTACAAGCTTTGAAATGTTTTTTCTGTTTAGGATGGTGTTGTACTTGGTGCGGACACAAGAGCAACAGAAGTAAGTTGTTTGTTTACCGTTGTGTTTCTTAATTTTCTTTGTAACCCTTTCGCCCTCGTTATTTACGGTACTACATAATACATAAAGCTGTGTTACGGTCACATTTTGAGTATGATATAGCTGTATATAGAACGCCTTATTGAAACTTTTGAGGCTTATTAACCAAGTTCTCAGTGTAAATAATGAACTACACCCAGTTTTTTTGCACACCAGCAAACAAAAAAAATGTTATCATACAGAAAATACAAAAAGGTTGTCTATTCTTGGGATATAAATGGGACAGTGGGTGTTTTAAGACCTTGGATTGTTAAGATTTGAGATAAAAGAACACAACTTACCTTTATTCTCAACGCCCTTACTGTTACAAGTAAGGAGTGCTAAATTATTTAGGTTGAATAACCTCCCATATCTTCTGAACTCTATGCATTTGGTGGGTTCAGAAAGCTTTTCTTCCCGTCATGCTTTAGAGCATTAGATGATGGGAAACAGAAATAAATGCACTAAGAATAAAACCTCTAACTTTGAAAAAAGATAGGCTACGCATTTTAAAACACTTGCTGGCATGGCCTTGACACAAATGAAAACAATCTCAAAAGGGGGTAAAGGCGCTGATTTTAGTCTAAGTTTTTTTGTCACTGTTACAATATATGCACATCAAGTAGATAAGTTACCATAGAGTTCCAAAAGTAATGCCCCCCCCCCGAAAGTAATGATACTTTTTTTGCCCTCCAATTAAATCCCAAAAGTAACAGCTATCAAAAGCAGTGGCCCCTTTTGCAGTGTTTTCAAAATAAGCCGTCAACCGTCGCATCCTACGGCAACTCTGCAGTTTGCGACGCCTACTTTTTTGTCTTTTCAAATATTTGTTTGAAAAAGAAAAACTCTAAGGCAGAGTGGATAATAAAAAGTTTGTTGCAACACCTACTTATTTTTTCCAACGCCTACTTTCACATCTAGGGAAAACACTGTTTTGTTGGCAAAATTCAAAAGTAACAAGGGCCATTACTTTCGGAATTCTACAAGAGACTGTTTTATTTACTGTTTGTTCATCTGGTTACGTTACATAGTAGGAATATTGATAATCAATGGAATTGAATTTTGTATTTCATAATAAATGCCCTCTTTTGGGGTTACAAAATAATGTATTTTGCCTGTCCAAAAATAACAGCTGCTCAATATGGTTGCCCGAAAGTAGTGGCCCCCCTCACCAGCAAAATCTGAAAGTAACAGGGGCTGTTACTTTTGAAGTTCTACAGTAATCATTAATGAGTTAGTAAATAGAACATGTGAAGTTCAGTTGATTAAAATACAGCCACCAAACAAGGGTCGTTTGCCGAGTCGCTATATAACATTATGCGAATTGAAACAGTCACATACTAGATTTTCCTTTAGTAGCATGGTTCAGTTTGAAAACAATAAAGAGCTACTGATTATGATATAACCTGCTGTCTATTTGTCTGTAACTGCAATTAATAATAATTGTTCCTGTGCTAAGCTACTTTTGTTTTCATCCTGCAGGATACTATTGTTGCTGACAAGAACTGTGCAAAGATTCACTATATTTCTCCAAATATTTAGTGAGTAGAACTTACTGAATATTCATATTCATCAAAGTGATTTTATGTCCTTGCTAAATTGTCTAAATTAAGAGAATGAATAAGATACTGATTAACTGAATACACAAAGAAGGGGTACCGTTAAGTGCCAGACACTTTTCAACCAACTTTGAAAAAGCACATCAACCAAAAGAACAAATTGAACTTGAATAAACATTGGCTTGGATCTGATACTTAATGCCTTCGTTCTCCCAACCCTATCCCTAACACACTAAAATATTTTGTGTCTTGTCTCAAAGTTGTTGTGGTGCAGGAACTGCTGCTGACACTGAGAATGTCACCAATCTCATCTCGGCACAAATTAATCTTCACAGTCTATCAACTAATCGACAGGTTGGTCAAGTCCTTTTGTCTTCCTCCTAATAAGAACCTATACTACAGTGGAACATTGATGTAACAATACCCCAAGGGAGCCCCCTTAAATTAAGTCGTTATATCAGGGTAACAATATATCAAAACTCCCGATACAGTGGTATGGCCGAAAAATAGCGAAAAATAGTGTTTAATCAACGGTAAAGTTAATTTTGGTCTTGAAATAACTATAACTTATATTTTTAATCACAAGATGGAGTGGTATTAAAACAAACCTTAGGAACTATTATCTTAAGAGGGAGAAAGCTAAAGAGGACAATGTCAAGTGTAGGTTAAAAGGCAACTTAGAACTTGTACAAAAATTATCAGATTCACATTGTCATTCAAAAACTACCTCCAGAAGGGGAGGTGAATAGCAGTGGACATATACCAAGATGTGAAGGTTTAGAACTAGACACTGACCCTGAGGGGGATAGTTGTTTTAGTATTTACCAGAAGATAGGGATAAAATGTGCTTCATTTTTTAAAGAAAGAACAGATTTAAGTTTTTTCTATTTCTAGCATGCTCGCTTCGTGTACATTTGAGCTTCATTTACATTATTCAGGTTTTTTTTGAAGAACATAAATGTCGTGGATTTTAAGCAGATTTTGAAAGAAAAATTTTGCCCTAACCATTAAAACCAAAAAGCCAAATCTTGTTTTCCTCTTCGTGTTTTCTGGAATAGTTCTTGGTTTAAAGCAATCATTTCCTTGTCTATAACTAACAAGTAACACAACCCAATTTTTACTTCTGCCCCAAAATCAACTAATGGTCATAGATATTGCGAGATACGGGAGCCAATCAGAGCATGCAAAAATGGATATTGGTTGGATATGAAAATGGATATTGGGCTGAGATTTGTCAATCTCAATCTGACTCCGAGGGTTTTTCTCCAGGCTCTCTGGTTTTCCTCCCTCAACAAAATCGACAACCAACTAATTCTATCTGGCTGTGGAGCTGTGCTCCGAGGTCATGCATGGGCTGTATAGCGGCAGCAATATGTGCCTTAACATGCTTTCAGTCCTCATTGAGCTACGTCCTTCGCAATTCAGTCAATGACTGCAATTAAGGGCGATTAGCTCGCTAGATATTATTATTATTATTAATTGGTAAATACTAAATTGGGGTTATCAGTATATCAAGGAACGTTATATTGGGGTTCTGCCCCATACATTTAACTGTTACTTTTGCCAGGACAGCGAATTTTCATGGTTACATCGGGAATATTGTTATACCGAAAATCATTATGTCAAAAGATTATGCTGCATCTTGTACCAGTTTAAAAGAATTTTGCTTAATTTTGTTTTTAACTTTGATCATTTTCATTTTCTCTTTATCAAATGACCTAATTTGTATAAGTTATGTAAGGAGAAGTTAGATGTTGACAAACTTGCTTGGACTGAAAGGAAGAAAGTCAAAAAAACAGTTTAAGTTTTGCTTTTCTTTCAACAAAGCTTCACCAAAGTTTTGTACTTGATTTGTTGGAGTATGCATTTATTTTGTATTGTAAATACAATAATTTCCCTGATTGGAGTAAATAAGCAGATCTTTTATATTGTTTGTAGGCACGAGTTGTGACAGCCTTGAGACTGCTCAAACAGTATCTGTTCAGGTATTTAATCATTTAGGTTTGAATTATATTTTGATGCCTTTGTTTTAAATTCAAAACAACTACTTTTCAGCCGAACTTTTACGAAGAATAATTTTGTCCTTTCCATGTCATCATAATACATTCCTGCTGCATTTATACCACAAATTAGTATAAATTTCAATATTTTGTAACTATTGTTCTTTTTTACAGATACCAGGGATATATCAGTGCGGCATTGGTGTTAGGTGGCGTTGACATAAATGGCCCTACTCTTCATACTGTGTACCCCCATGGCAGTACAGACAAACTGCCGTATGTCACTATGGGTGAGTGATAGAATGCTGTGCTACAATTGGCCTGTGAAGTGGCTCATCTTACAGAGTTATACTAACTGGGCAAAAGGAATGGCCTGTTGATATTGTTTAAATATTTTCTATTCAATTATTTTTTACTATTTTTTTGGTATATCTATAAATCTCTTTATAGTATAGATAACACTCGTTATAATAATTGCTGAAAGCAGTGTGATCTGACACAATTATTAGAAATATTTAATGGGAAAAAAAGAAAATTTATCTTCAAAAATTACTGTCAGTATGGCAAAAAACAATAAATTGTTATAAAAGAGTTGGTGGTTTAGCACCAAAAAGGCCAGAACCACAGGTATTTTTTTATTGTTCGAGTGAATTGTCAACAGGGACAACAACAATCTTGAGTGTTGAGTAGATCATGTGCTGCCAGTATCTCACATCAGGTTTTTAGTTCACAACACTGCCTCACAACACTTCATGCAGAGTTGAAATGCCATAATACTGCAATTACCCAACTCTTTTTTGATGAGCACCGTGTTTTTTTAAGTCTCCCAAAAGTTTCTCATTCTTACTTGAGATTAGCTTTGTAGATTTGTAGTGTCTTTGATATATTCAGTAATTTTAATACCCTTCAGGAGTAAAAGTCCAGCATAGGGATGAAACTCGAGTTCTATTGAGGCAACTGTGCACAACTTTATTTGTCTAAAGCCCACCGCACACTTGTGCGATAGCATGCGATTTTTGTCGCATGCAATCGAAATTGTTGTCGCACATTCACCGCACACATTTGCGACAAGATGCAACAACCTCCGACAAGGTGCACTCTTTTTTAAGGAAATCAAACATGTTCGATCCATGCCATCAATATTGCATGCGATAGAGCGATAGAAATCGCATCGCACGCACACAGAAGCAATGTGCTGCAATTTTGATTGCATGCAACAAAAATTACATGCTATTGCGCAAGTGTGCGGTGGGCTTAACTCAGTTCAGAGGGTTTTTGTTAGGTGTATGTATTTAAGACAAGATTGTTCAAAGGTTTGTTAATTTTATAAAAGAAAATAACCCTGTATCCTTCTAAGAATTGAATAATCACTGACAGATAAACATACATTATTTTTATCTTTTGAATAACTCTGCCATCAAAGAAAATAATTCTGGAGTTTTTTTATTAATTTTCCCATTTTGTGCAAATAACCATAACTACAGTTTACTGGCAAATAGTTTTACAGTGGGGTTAAAATGAGGGGCACGAACTAAAGCAGTAAATGACATAACAGAACATTGAACATAACAGCAACTCGTAGAAATCACAACATCTGAGCTACATTAAAGCAGTGGTTCATCAATGAAATTTCTTGTGTCTGTTCAGGTTCTGGCTCATTGGCGGCCATGGCTGTGTTTGAATCCAGGTACAAAAAAGACATGGAGGTCAGTTTTTTTAGTTCAGCCTGTATTTATAAACATTGCTCATTAATTAAATTCATGATTTTTATAGTTAGAACATACTCTTTTGTCTATTTTCAAAGAACATCCTGGCATTAAGAACTCAATTCGTCAAGATTTAGTCGAGATATTTGACAAAATAAACATAAACTGCCTCAGTCACAACGCCAACAAACTCTCTCAAGCCTATTTACAGCAGTTTATCCAGGCATTTATCTCCTTGATATACTACTGTTAATAATTGAAGGGCCTAGTGCTATAAAACAATATAATTGTTTTTGTATGAAATGCTGAATTCTCCCAATATTAAGAGATGCATAGGGATAATGTAGAGAGAGTTGACAACTTGATAGAAATAAAACACTTATTTTTTTACTTGATTTTGTATGAAATGCTTAATTCTCCCAACAGTAAGTTTTCAGACTATAACCCACACCCGCACACTTTTATGACTAAGAGAAACAAAAGTCAACCGAAAAACCAGCACTGGTGTATAACCGACCCTTGATGGTGTTGACAACATTTTTCTTTTGTTTTCAAATAGTAAAGACAATTTAAGTGATACCAGCAGCCTGGAATCAAAATTTTAAATGCTGACCAGATTTAACAAAAATTTTGTAGATGCCATAAAATCTAGCTGAACATTTTAAAATTGTAGCCAAATCAACTTCAGAATCTGACAGGTAACTTGCACTGATAGATTACCTTCACTTTTTCCAATACAAGGTAAAATTAATAGATAACTCACAAGTTATAGTTTGGAAAGTAAATAATAAATTACAGTATGGTAGATGTGGGAAAGGTTTTAACTTCTTAAGTAACTTCTTAAGAAGTTTGATGTTGATAAACTGGCTGGGACCCGAACATTGTTTAAACTATCTTGAAAGTCTTTTCACCATTATTTTTTTATGTTAAAGCGAGTCCTGTATAATATCCACAGTAAAATGATGTATTATTTTGTCTCAAACGTTCTAGGTGGAAGAGGCCAAGTTACTTGTACGAGATGCAATAGCTGCTGGCATTTTTAATGATCTGGTAACTGCCTTGTGATTTCTACTTAGCATGGTCACTCCAGATGACAATGCAATCATAATTTTTGTCAAAGAACTACAAGTTAGAATATAAATGAAAATACTAAGTCATTTGTCAAATGATATGATTGTCCTGAAGGTTATAGACAGTTTCAGAGCTAGTTAAACAAGCAATATATGGGTAATAAAAATTACAAAAATTGGTCACTCCAGATGACAATGCAATAATATTTTGTCAAAGAACTACTAGTTAGAATATAAATGAAAATACTAAGTCACTTGTCAAATGATACGATTGTCCTGAAGGTTATAGACAATTTTAGAGCTAGTTAAACAAGCAATATATGGGTAATAAACATTAGAAATTATTTAATATGTTTTTGCAGGGGTCAGGTAGCAATGTAGATCTTTGTGTCATAACAAAGGAAAAGGTGGAATATTTACGGCCCTACGATGTTGCAAACCAGAAGGGCATGCGACAAGGAGCTTACAAGTACAAACCTGGAACCACAGGTAACAAGAGTTTCTAGATGAACTTTCTCAAGACCTTAGTTAAACCATAGTCCATAGTTAATAATTAATATGTAATTATGACTTTTACAGCCGGCAAACGTCAATTGATTAATTTTAAATTTATTAATCATTTTTGTTAACAGAGAGATAACAAGCAGCAACAAAACTAACTGTAGCTTGATAGATTTGTCATTTTGCTTTGTAAAATTAAATGAAAAAAACTGGCATGAAAACAGAAAACCCTTTAAAAACTTGCGGTTAGCACTTGTAAATTTATAATTATGAATATAAATGTTAAATAAATGTGCTGTCTTCCAAGATTGTAAAAGTTTTCTTGAGGTTTCTTTTTTGTTTTAATGCATTACAGGGCTCGAAGTTAAAAAAATCGTTAGGTCTCCTTTTGGCAACTAACTGGAGAAATATAGTCGCCAGATGCAAAGTCTAAGTCGCCAGTTTGTATAATCAAAATAATGTTTGGGTTCTGCTTTTTGAAAATGTTTGATATCTTCAGCATGGCGTGGGACACACTCGTACAATTTAAATTCGAAAATACTAAACAAAAAAATACATATTTCTACAAAACTATCTTGCCAAGCAAAGACATCCTCTAGAAGCTGTGGCGCGACGGTTTCAGGAGCAGACGAACTTATTTCTCTAAAAACTTTCTGCTTGTGCAACTTGGCCCATTCTTTTACGAAGAATGCAAAGTAAGACGAGATAACAGGTTCATATAAACGTTAGTGCTTTATTGTACATCTGAATCATGCAAAATTCAGGTCGCCAAAGTGGCGACTTTACATCAATATTTAGTCGCCAAGGAGAAAAAGTTAGTCGCATTGGCGACCGTATTGGCCGCAATTTTGAGCCCTGCATTACAGCAGTAAGTTGATACAGGCCCCTATATTGTCAGCAGTCATGTTTTCTATCTGCTAAACCTCCTCAAGTAACTTTCATTTAAGAAGCAAAACACAGCTACCCTGTGTCAGCTAATGTAAACCAAGATGGGTTTGGGAAAAATCAAGAGCAGACAGTAGAAACATGAGTATCTGCCGAGGTTCGCATTGCCTGTGCAAACATGGTAGCTGTGTTAAGTTTCTTTAGAGAATAACAATTTCAAATGCAAACACACTTTATTGTTTTAACTAGAGCATGGATATTAGCTAAATTATTCTATAACTAATTGTTACTAATTGCAGTGGTGCTGACAAAGGAAGTAACCCCAGTGAAGATTGAGGTCACAGACACAAAAGTGACTCAACCAGGAGAAGCAATGGAAATGTAGAGGAAATCTGAAAACCAAGCCCAAAGCTACAGCTGAAGAAACTTAACTGTACAATTGAAACTGTAGACCATAATACATTAAAAATGATGTTTGTAATAATTATGGCTATATTTTTTGTGTGTTTGTTTGAAAGTTGTAGCTTTTTCTAGCTTTTGACTTTAATGTAAGCCCACATTTTGATGGTGGGGGGTCCAAGTTATTGCCTTGGGTTTGTATTTGAAGAGCCTAGGTAGTGCAAAAATGTTGTTATTTTGTGTGAAATACTAAATAATTTTATTCTGGAGAATGTAGGCAGAATTGAGAACTCTGTCAAAAGTCACTAACTTTGTTTTCACACAAGTTTTGTTGAAATGTTTTTTTTGTGGTTTATTGTACAGACATTTGGCATATTTTGGGTTGCAAAAAAAATGCTGGGGTATATTTGGGTATCTGAAATCTGCTAATAACAGAAGCGCAATTCACCGAGTATGCTAAAAATAGCTGGGAATTTTTGGGGTCTAAAACTGGAACACGAACCTCTCAGTCTATTTTTTCTGCAGCAATCAGCAGTGTTGCACGATGCATCATGATCATGCATTACTTATGTGATAGAAACAGCCGGTAAAATGGTGCCAAAGCTTCAGGGGTCAGAAGATATTACCTGTCTGGGTCAGAAGATATGGCCTGTACTGGACCCTAAAAATTGTTTAAGCCAGAGTGTTAGCAACAATGGACATTTGTTTCGCGTTGTTGGGCCTCAGCAGCACGGCATATAGTAGCTCACAAACAGAGCAAGCTCAAATTTCCACAATAATAGATTAAATATTATGGGGCCAATGCTTTCTGCAGCAGCTGACATTTAAAAGTTAAACTAGTAATACCAACTAAAACCACAAAGTTTTTGCAATGCTCAATCAGTTTATTTCATTCACATCAGCAGTTACTAGGTAAACAAAAAAGTGTGTTAAAATGTTCAATTCTTGTTGATCTAATAAGATAAATTCTTGCAAACAGAAGCTCTCACATGAGTGATATTTACAAAATAAAAATGTACACCTAAATTACAGACATGAAAAGTACTGTACTAGAGTTATTCTTAACACTAAAAATTACTTAGTTTTTGCCCTTGAGCGGGTTCAACTTGACTGATTATTTTAGCAATTCTTAATTATTACAATCAATTATCATATTAATACACATTTATGGCTATTTTCTAAGGCACAGACCAATAGAATCTATTGCTTTAGCTAAACAAGCCTCTTTAACTTTGAACATTCAAAAGGTTAAAAGTAGAGACCATGTTAAAATTGAAGATTGAGCGACTTAAATTGCTGGATGCTTTAAACACAGATAGTAGACAAACTAACAAGAAATCTCTTGATAGCATTTTACAAATGACACTTAGTTCACAAAGTGTTTTGCTGACCCCAGTAAAAGTTCGAAGTCTGTTTTGTCTTTGTCTGCAAAAGATTGTTCTTCACACATCCAGGCAACTTACATTTTTAGCATTGAAATTTTCCTTGATAAAGTTCAATAAATCATTAGTTTTAACAAGGAAACAATATTTAATGACAATTTTGTTGATTTAAGTCTAATAATGCTTAAATCTGTGAGGCCACCAAAACTTTGGTGACGATGCAAGTCTGATATTTTTCATAATAAATTACAAGAAAATTTATATTGAATTTTGTACTATGCAAAGAACAGTTTAGTTCTTGCATACTGTTAGCAGCTAAAGTATTTAGATCTTTTAACTCTAAGTGGATGGCATTCATTTGATAGATATAAGGCCCCTTGGGCAACAAGGAACGCAACACTGATAACCATGGCAGAAAACAATAGTGAACACAATAGCTGTGTGCGAATACATTGTGCTGCTTACCTGCGAACTTAAAATTGAAATGACTTTTGTGAAAAGCTCAACTCCAAAGTTCTATTATATTTGAGAACAAGATCGCAGATGGCAATGGCAGAAAACAATAGTGAATATATCAGCAGCACATTGGCATGACCAACCATATGGGCCACCTGCTCACTGTAACCTTAAAAATAATGACTTTGTGATAAGCACATTTTGAAGTTTTTTCAACTACAAGATCAACCTACTCAGAACTATAATGTAAAATTTCATTTACAGTTTCATCTTTCTCTGTTCACCATTGAAGCATTACTCGGACAAAAACAAAAGCCAATTTCATTGCCATACATGATCACATGGGTGGCGGAAGCAAAACATTATATGGGGGGGGGGGAGGCAAAGGCAGAAATTGTTAGTTTATAAATCTGAGATTCCTTTTCAAAAATTGCTGTTGTTAGCTAGAAAATATTGGGGGGCCAGTGCCCCCTGC
>JAOBAT010056268.1:0-27429 GCA_026413305.1 Hydrozoanthus tunicans | reverse complement strand
AGACAACAGAAAGACAGAGATTGTGGTACAGAGGAAGATGAGAATAGTATTAACTCCAACCACAATGGCCCAAATCACGAACATTGCAAAGAATAGTAGCAATAGTATTGTTATTTTTACCAATATTATTATCAATATTACTACTATAATCTTTTTACTATTACCATTAATATTATAAAGTTATAAGCGTTATAAAATTGTTGACATCATAACATTCTTATGGAAGCATATTGCTACGCATGACTTGGCACACAAAATTTCAGATACTATTCAGGGAGGGGATTGCTACACGGACATTTAAAGTATTTTACTAAAACTTACAACTGGGGTTTCACTTCCTGCTATGACTTCAAGCGGTAGGCCAGTGAGAGCAGCTTTCCTAGAAGCCACAAACAGAATGAGTTAACAACCAAGTCGTAATACTTAGTCTCCTTCGCAGTCGTTCGACTTTTTGCCCCATTTCCCTCTCGGTTTGTGAGGTGAGACCGAGAAGGGAATGGGGCGAGAAGACGAACGGCTGCGAAAGAGACTAAAGCCCCTTTTACACGAGCAATTTTTCCTTGAAAAGTTTACTTGACAACTTTTATTGCTCGTGCAAATTTTCCTTGTTTTCCATGTTTTCCTTTACAATTTTTCTTTGATAAGGTTTCCTTGCTCGTGTAGACGACGGGCAAGTTTTCCTTGACAAGTTTTCAGTTCAATATAACAATCATATCCTTGCCACATTTTCCTTGTTGTCCGTCTACACGAGCAAATTTCAGATTTGACAATTTTTCCTTGTCAAGGAAAAATTGTCCAGTTTTCTCCATATACACGAGCAATTTTTCCCTGACAAATTTGCTTGACAGTTTTCATTGCTCGTGCAAATGATCAAAAAGTTTCTTACAATTTTTCAATGGCAAGGTTTCCTTGTTCGTGAAGACGACGGGAGAAAATTTTCCTTGACAAATATTCAATTCACTATAACAATTATACCCTTGTTATCCGTCTACAAGAGCGAATTTCAGATTTGACAATTTTTCCTTGACAATGAAAAATTGTCCAGTTCTCTCCATATACACGAGCAATTTTTCCTTGTCAAGGCAAACTTGTCAAGGAAAACTTGCTCGTGTAAAAGGGGCTTAAGTTATACTGCGTTGATACAGGTGAAGTGAAGCTTATCATTGTGTAAACGACATAACCATACTAAATATAATGTCGTTAAGCCAAGCCTGGTCTTGACCTCAACAGCTTTTATGACGTTTTTGCTGTTGAAAGCTGTTTTCGTCATTTGCAGTTGTCGTTCCTTTGTCGTTCAGTTGTCGTTCCTTTCACATTTGCGTTGCCACCGCCGTGTTGGCCCAGTTAGTGAGGCGTCAGTCTGCCGTGCAAGAGGCTTGGGTTTCATTCACAGCTGGACCTCCATTCCAAAGAGGTTGAGTGCAGCGATACATACAAACACAAAGTTGCTTCATTGCTTTTGTGTTCAACCAGAGTGGAATGGCACTGGCACAGGCACTGCAACCAAATTACGTCACATTTCAAAATGGCGGTGCGCGGGAAATTTCAACCTTGGAAATGCTCAAACCAAACTGCTCGGCTTTAGATTTATGTACAGGATTATCAAATTTGAGCTACTAATATGGCCATGCACAAAGATTTAATAAAAGTTTTTATTAAATGTTAACTCTGATTTTCGATCATTAACCAAATTTCCAGCGTTCTGATTGGCTGAACTTAGGTCAATAAGCTACCGTATAGACTTTTTTGAGTTACGGACTTCAAAAGTCAAAACAATGACTGGTGAATTTTATTATCCGCTGGAAATTACAAGTATTGAAGATTGACCCGAGAAAAGTTCTACGACAGACGTCAACCGAAAATAATAACCAAAAAGGTCAAGCAGTAAATGAAAACTTTCAGCGAATGGAGAAAGTCGTCAAGTTTGTCGAGGGTACGAAAATTGAAGTTTAACGAACACTGTGAAGAATATTTTTACAAGAAACAAAAGCTTTTTAATCAAACTAATAAGCCATTTGATAAAAATCTTAATAACCTCGTTTTGATCGGTCTGTCCGGGAGAATACTTTGCCCTCGGTCTTTCGTACAAACCTCGCTTTGCTTGGTCTGTACAGTAAAAGACCTCGGGCAAAATATTCTCCCGGACAGACCTCGCTCTCGGTTATTAAGATGTTTTTATTTTAGACCAAAAGTGTCATACAGTGGAGAATCCTTTAATAAGTATATGTTGCAGGATATATTGACCAATCAAGAGCGTTGTTTGCTGTATGCCAGTTTTTACCTCAGGTTTAAGGTGTGCTCCAGCCTCTCGTACCCAGGACCGTACAGCCATGTCTGGTTACTATGACGACCCTTTACCTTAACGTTTTCCTCCCTGAGTTTGGTGACGTACTGCATTATTTTCTCGGGACGGAACTCTTTCTTAGAAATACTACCTGGATACAAATGCATGGGACACAGAAAGAAAAATATTGACTAAAAATTACATCTTTGAAAAACCATTCAAAGTACAAATGCCTTGAAACATTTTTCATCAGTTTTTTGTGGGAAGTGTATAAACAACTTCGTCGTGTTTAGACGTTAATTTTTTTATTTAAACCTTTTAGGGATGTAATTAAGTTTTAAGTTGTCTCAAAAAGAGTCTCAAAGAATGGGGCTTAGTTTAGTTTTGGCTTACGTCATTTAGCGCAATGTTGTGTATAAATAACTTTTGGATCTTTACAAAACTGATGCCTTTTGGTGTACAGGTGTAGTTTCCACAACTGACGCCGTTTGGTGCTCCGCCGGCAACACATTGGCCGCGAGATACTGGTGGACATTTTGCTCGCGCGTGTTTTAAACATCAAAACGCTGCTTCAAAACACCTTTGAGCTTGTCGAAAGTTATATTAGAGGTCATTTTTTTACATAATCAACTACAAAAAATAAGAAATAATAAATATTTATAAATTCCTTTTCTCTTTAAGGAGTTCTATGGTTTCAAAGAAGATTTAGACATAACGGTGTCGCTGTGAATAGTATGAAGAAGAGAGAAAATTTACCTTTCTTACCCTTGCCAAATTCCAGTGCGTCAAACCTGTTAAAGAGAATAATTTGAAAAGTGTTTTCAGTTATACAAAGAAAATAAATGTACACTCTTTAACAAAATCATTTCTTTTTCTCTTATTTGATTTTAAATCTTCTTTCAACAGAAGAAACCGCCGGTAGATTTTGTTCTCATTCTAGTTTCTTTGCACTATTTCTACTCTACGCGCAAAGAGCCTGAAACGACTTTGTAACGCAGAGCAAGGCCCAGAGAGGTCCTGGAACAAGCTCGGGCTCAATCAACCAATTCTTGCTCTTCATCGCTCATGAGGCGTGACATCATTGTCAAATAATTTTTCATATATCGGCCAAAAATATACCTACAAAATCTACAAATCGTCAATTTATAATTAATTACTTAACTGCTTTTTCATCGGCAACGTCAGTTTTCCAAATACGGCGGGTATAAAAAATTAGGTGTGCGGTGTATAAAACCAATCAGAGACAAAGAACTATTTTGAACAAATAAACCTTTTTTTTTTATACCCGTTTCACAAACCCAAAAATCCGTGAAGACCTTTAATGTACATGGGCATTCGTTTTGCGCTATAAGATCTCTTCAACTAATGTGAAAAGTGGAAGCTTTTTACGAAGCTAGAAAATTTTGATATTATAGTAAAAAAAAACAAGATACGTTAGTCGTTAAACTACTTACATATCTTGGACGTCTGTTGGTGTCAGGTGAAGATCCCGTAGATAGATCAGTTCTCGAATGACCTGTTAGCGAAAACGATTGTTTGATAAACAATGCGTGAATATATGAATAGCAAAATTGTGTGACTTTTTTCCGTCAAAGCCTCTAGTTTCTTCAACTGAAATCTTAAACTTATCTTTTTAAACTAAGAAAACTAAAAAGGACACATTTTCTGAAATTACAAAGGGCGACAGCAAATTCTTCAGTCTTGGAAGATCTTTCCATCTTACAATTATCATTAGATACAAACCCAGGGTTTTTTCGTACAAGAGCCATGTGAAGACCTGGGAACGAGATTGTTGAAAACTACCAAGTATGTCTTTCGTGGTTAGTTGACTTTTTTTCAGTCGAATATACCTATTCCGCTGTTAAAGTCACAGTCTCTGGATTGGGTAAAAAATAAATCAAGCTAGGAGACGCATTATGATGTACAAACGTCCATTATTTCTGCGCTTTTAACGTTGTTGACAACAAATGATTTCTTTCCATAAAATTCCGAAGGATAAAAAGTTTCAAAATTTTTACAAACTTTAAAGACAACTTGCCTCGGGTAAAAAACAGCTGAGATGTGATGCTTGTTCAATTTCACAGCCTTTGTAGAGTTTTTCGACTTCATTTCTTGAAAGATTAATTGAAAAACGCAATATTTTGTCCAAATAACCTTTTCCTGCATCACTACTGTCGCTGCTGTCTTTGTTTACATAATTCAGATCACATGACGGACGAATGGAATAGGTTTATTGGTTAGACCATCCATTAGAACACTCATTGCACTGTACAAAAATAGTAATGCATGCTGTCACATTAAGCTAAATTGCTAAACCCTTTCTCGAGTCTAAGTGGCTCATAGGGCCGGCGCTTATCTCCGGTTTCTGTAGTGTTAAGCGGATGAGCGTCTTTGACTCCCCCTGGACAGGACACTAATCTATCGCAGGTTACCCCCAGTAAAACTGGTACTCACTTATACAGCTGAGTCGACTGGAACAAAGTCAGGTTAAGTGTCTTGTTCAAAAACACAACACAGTGATCCGACCGGGGCTTGAACTCGCGACCCTAGGATTACGAGTCGAACACGCTAACCGCTCGGCCACTGCGCCGCCGACGCTGTCACAGAAGATTGATCTAACTTGACACATCACCCGTAATGGAGTATAGAAATGAATGAATAAACGGAATGTTGCGAGAGACATCGCGAAACAATACAAACGAACCTCTTCCTCATTGATATACCCGTCGTGATCAGTGTCCCATTCATAGAAAAACCTCTCTGGTCCCAGGGAGCCGTTGAGAGACAGTGAAGGGTGGTATATGTCACTGGTTTCCATTTGGCTATTCTGAGCTATGCGCAACAACTCGTCGCTTTCGTCAGATGACAAGAAATTTGGAATTTCTGTAATTAAAAAAGGCATTCTGAAGCACATCAGTTATAAAATAAGTCGACATGAAAGTCTTTGATTTGTCCTAAAAAATGTGTTTGGCGGAGTTCCGAAAGGACTATTGTGTGTGAGCTATTTTGTCCTTAACTAAGATTGCTAAAGCTTAAGAGTTAGTTTAAAACTTCAAGCTCAATCGTTATGAAAAACCAATCAACTTTAGCTTTAAGCCACATCTGAAAGAACCAGTATTGTCTCTCTTTTGAAAGGCCAGGCTCATACATTCAGTGTGGCCTGAGTACCTGGCACATGCGTTTTGGCAGGACCATAATCCTGGCACCTACGTCTCAGTATGACCTTAATTTTGGTGCATAAATCTAAGTATGATATTCAATATTGGTGCACACGTCTCAGTATAACCTTTGATACTTGTGCACACGTCTCGTTGTTGCCTTCAAAATTGGTGCACACGTCTGAGTATGACCTTTAATCTTGCTGCATACGTCTAAGTATGACCTTAATTCTGGTAGATATGTTCCAGCATGACCTTAATCCTGGTGTATTCACGTCAGTATTACCCTAATCCTGGTGCATACGTCCATGTGACTTTAATCCTGGTGCATACAGTTCAGTATGACCTTAATCCTGGTGCGTATGTCTTAGTGTGACCTTAACCCTAGTGCATACATCTCATTATGACCTTAATCCTGGTGCATTCAATTAAGTATGACTTTTATCCTGGTGCATACCCTCAATATGACCTTAATCCTGGTGCATACTTCTCAATATGGCCTTAATCCTGGTGCATTCAAGTCAGCATAACCTTAATCCTGGTGTGTACAACTCTGTATGACCTTAATCCTGGTGCATACGTGTCAGTATGACCTTAATCCTGGTGCATATGTGTCGGTATGACCTTAATCCTGGCGCGTACATCTCAATATGATCTTAAATCCTGGTGCATACGTGTCATTATGACCTTAACCCTGGCGCATACCTCTCAATATGACCTTAATCCTGGCGCGTATATACTACATCTCAATATGACCTTAATCCTGGTGTATTCGTGTCAGTATGATCTTAATCTTGGTGCAGATGTTACAGTATAGAAAATGTGGTAAATTTTACTGATCCCGGAAGAAATACGAGCATGCTCGAAATACTTTCTTCTGAATTCAAACTATTCCGCCGAGAAATGAGACTAATAAAAATGATGAAACTTCAATTTGGTACTTACCAAATATTGGTGGTTTTACACTTAAGGTGATAACCTTGTGTGTGCCTCGACTGGGGTCTAATTGTACATTTCGAACGTGACCAGTCTGTTGGGGAATAAAAAAGGTTTTCCACACAAATACGATTTATCTCTTTTAAGGACGTATTTACACAACTGTGTTTCCCTAGCATTGAGAAATTGATGTTTTTATCAATTTCAACACTGATGAAATTATTAGAAAATATCCTTCGTATGGATGCAGATAGCTCTAATCTGGACAGTCCGGAAGGAAAGTGCCTCATGCACCTGGCAACGGGCAGAGTACAGGGTCAAAAAGAGAGCTGCCTGGAAAGCAAATGGTGCGGCCTTATGTGCCCGAGGCACGAACAGGGCAAATGAATGAACTGATTATGTTTCCCAAGCGTTTTCAACCTTTCTTTTTTTATACTGCAATCTCCATTTCGACATTGATTAAAATATTATAGACGTAAAACAGTCTACGACTATGTTGGTTACATTTGTTGTTAAGGGTCTTTGACTTTGAGTAAAACCGCTGACACAACATATAGCTTTCATAAATAGTTATATTTGCCGAGTTTCAATTCAAAAGGATTCAATTTCACAGGCAAGCGTTATCCGTTATCTAGTATGTTTAGCGAAAGTTTTACAAATTCAGTTTTCAGTTTCCTGGGTTCTGTAAAGCATCATTTGTAAAGGAAATGAAAATATACTGCGAACAAATTTTCATTCAACTCAGTTATTTCAGGATTCATCTGACAGTCCCATGTGGTACAACTTATTATTTGTTTACTTATTTCACCTCTCCGTATTCAAGAAAACCAACATTGAATAATGATTCAACGAACTCTACTGCCTTATTAATTAAATAATCTAAAAGAATACGATGTTGAAGTAGAATTCGACAAAATTTTTGTCACGAACCTGGATTCCCCTCAAACGAGGCAGCCTGTCTTGTCGTATTATACAAGGCCCGGTTGGTTCGCTGTCGTCTCCATTTTGTGTATCGGAAGCCGCTTTGATAATCGAGTTTGAGTAGAAACAAATTAAAAGCATAAAGTACATGAAAAATCTGTTCATGTTCCTTGTTTTAACAAATAGACACAAAGGAAAGATGACTTATTGACGGAAATTGTCTGACATCAAGGTCAAAAGCGACAAAAAGAAAACAAAGTTTGCATATAAATGTAAAAAAAGAAAAAACTTTTCTCGACAACAGCAGGTACCTGTTTGAATTGTGCAGTTCATGGCAGTAAAAAACAAACGACGTTAAGAAAACACTTTTTTGTAAGAGCAAACTTCTAAGAATATTAAAATCCGACAGTTTGGAAAAAACTTTTAGATAAGAGTTCAACTAAATAGCAAACAATTCTACACTATGAATACAACTCCAAAGATTATTTTTGATATTTTCAAAATTTAGAGAAAACAGCACAGGTAGCCCATGCTTCCGTAACGATAACTGAATGCCAAATCTATGGGAAATTTCAATTTTAGATATTTACTTTTCTACACTGCGCCTAAGAGAGCCCTTACTAGCCTCACTCCGTACTTTCAATATATGTTTTCTTTTCATTAAGTCCGGTTATAAGAAAATAGTTTTGTTCAATCTGTAAGGCGTTTTGTAGGAGCCTGAAGGGGGGAGGGGTAAGGCGGAACAAAAACCAAAACGTTTTGAAATCAGCTCATTGTGTTTAAGTTTTTATTTTTTCAATTCGTCACCGAGTAATCACAAAGATATTTTCTCACTTAATTATTACAGTTTACATTCAAGGCCACACTCACGCTTGCTATATTTAAAGAAAATAGCTCAGTTCTTTTTAAAAGACCTACATTTGTTCAGTGTGCTTCGCCAGCCTTCAAGTTTTCGTATGTCACAAAACTGGAAATGACTTTATCTATCCTGCGTTTAGCCAGGCAGTAAGAATCATAATCTTAACTGAAACCGCATGGGTAGAATATTTTGTCATTTTCTTAAACAATCCTTCCAAAAAAACGTTAGGAATGAAACTATGTTTTGCCATATACTTAATAACTATTCTTGTATTTTGTACTGATGCAAGTTTTAATACTGATGTAAACTTTACGACTTGCATCCCGCTTTACCTGATTGTTACAAGTAAAACTTAAAATAATGTATTTTTCAAGTACTCGAATATTTTTTTTAAAATCCTGACTGCTGTCTTTCTTGAACCAAAAAGCGCTAATAAAAGCCCCTCAAAACTTGCACGTAATTAGGTACTTGAAATGAGCCCTCGTCTCGAAGAAGGGTCGTTTTCCTAAAGTCTTCGCGTCAATGTTGCAGCGGTACTTCAGACAATTCGTGCAGCAAACGTTTTTTGATGTACTTTCACCGTCAGCTTCCACGAACATGGCCGCTCAGAGAATGGAGACGAGCAAAACTTGACTAAGGGGGTATGGAGAGGAGCCGTTATCTTGGCGCAGTTCCAATTAAGATTCCTATTACTTCCATTCCTCCGCCAATAAGTGCACCGAGCACACATCCCCAGACCACCCCCGTAAGGAGGTGACTATACAGTGCTTCTTTAAGAATCTGTTGAGAATGATACCAATCGTTAGCTTTTGCATCAGTCGTTATAGCTTTTGCGTCAATCGTTAGCTTTTACGTCAATCGTTAGCTCTTGCATCAGTCATCATTTTTGTGTCAGTTGTCAGCTTTTATATCAGTTGTTAGCTTGTCGCACAATGCAGCGCAACACTGCCCGCGTGAATCGTAGCTACGTACCCTTTTGACATGTTTTGGCGACAGCTCGTGAGATCGTGTTGCTATCACGTCTGCGATCTACTGGGCAAGCAAAAAAAACGTTATTACATGAACAACAATCCAAACTACTAATGGATGACACAACAGGAAACTTTCTCAACTTTTCTACCTGCAAACGGCACTAATGTACTTAGGATCTCAGTCTCCCTATAATATTAAATCGTTCACTTAATTCTCCCTAACACTCGTTAGTTCACTTCACTATCACTAAAGCCCAAGATCGGAAGTTTGGCGCAGTGGTAAGATTCCGAGGTCACCAGTTCGATTCCTGTCCAAGTCGAGGGTTTAATATTTGGGTGACCTTCTTTCCCGCTAAAGGTCACTCAGCTTTCCATCCTTACGGGGTCGGTAAAATGAGTACCAGCATACATGGACCGCTTGGAAGCGGCTGCCTGAGGCGCCTATGTAAACTTCCGGTCCGCTGGCGGTAAGCAGAACTTTGAAAAGCGCCTTTGAGCATTCGTATGGAAAAGGCGCTACATAAATGCACCATTTCTAATTTACTTTATCACTAGTTATTTCTTGTTCACTTTGCAATGAAATATTCAACTCTCTGCATACAAGGATTTTAGTGCATAATTTTCTAGAGTGAAAACCGTTGGGTGAAAACGCCCACTGTAAAGATGCGGGCTCCTACAATGATATTGACTCGGCTTTTGGATCCGGTGCAGGCGGTAGAAACTAGATAGAAACTCTGTAGAGTTGTCATATTTTGGAAAAAAACTTAAAACGAACAACTTTCACTGGAAACTTTAATTGCAAAATCAGTGTAATGTTTCATTTCTTCTGACCAATTTTTTAGCTCCTCAAAAGACCTTCCCCTTAAACAATTCCGGTCAAGGGAACATGGAAAATTGCACTAAGAGAGTAAAAGCAGCTAAAATTGCATCAAGTACTTCCAAATGCTAGCAAAACCCCTGGGGATCGAACCTGAAGCATTCAATTTGCAGTTAGATTTCTGTCTGATTTCAAACAAACAAAAGTGTTTCCAAGCCATTGCAGAATTCCTGCTTATTCATCTTTTTCTTTAACCCTTTTCCGGCTAAAACCGGTTTCACAAAAACTAAAAATATTCTAAATTTAAAACCAATGCTTGAAAACCTACAAAGTGAGTAGATTCAGAAAATAATCATTGTTTCAACAAATTCGGAAGTTTGTAACTTTGTTGAGATTTTATTTCTATGATTTCAAAAAATTTCTAGGGGATAAGGGTTAATGGGCAGATAGTTTTGTAAAACAAGTAAGAAAACAAACTGACCTGTTCACGGATTTTTTCTGGTTTTGTGATATCCAGAGACTGCGAGACGGATAACAGCTGGAGAAACAAAGGACATTGTTATTTACCACAACCGTAATGAATTAGGAACGTAGTTATACCAATTAACTCCAGCTGCATCTATCCTTCACCAGGTTACGACTTATTAGCTTTATTATACACTTCAGAAAGACTTTGGAAAGATTTTGAAGACTACAGTCCTGCATCAGGTTGTTCAAAGGCCAATGACCACTAAATAAGGATAAGATTTTTAACCTACATTCTATTTGCCAGTGGCTGTTTTGACCTGTAATTTCGGAAATGAGTTTTTGGAAGATTTTTTCCTCAGAAAATTGAAACAGTATTATCTAAAGTGCATATGAAGTGAAAAATTTTATTACTTCAATGGATAGACCTTGCTAATTGAGGAAGAGCAGTGAAAACATTTTGCCAAAATCTTTCCTGGTTCTTTAGGTATTAATTTTTAAAATTTTCATCTGATGGCGTCATGAGTGGTTCTGACAAATTTGCATTTTTTCAAAATCTGCTGTCAATCTGTAACACTTGCGATGTATTTTAGCTGGATTATTGATGTATCCGAGGCAGATGGATCATCAGTCCAAGTCTGGCTCAAACCCACCCAAATTTTATGGATTGGCAACAGATTTTAGAAAAATGCTAATTTGTTGGAACCACTCATGACATCATCAGATGCAATTTTTAAATGTTGATATCTCGAGAACCAGGATTGATTTTGGCAAAATTAATTTGTTCACCGCTGTTCCTCATTTTGCAAGGAAGGTCTATTCATTGAAGTAAAAAAATTTTTCACTTCATATGCACTTTAAGAACTGTAAATCTTTTCTTAGGGAAGAAATCACTGCTTGAATTTTGGCTTAATCGAGGGTAAAAGGTAACCATCCTTTAAAAAATAGCCCTGTATTCTTGTGACAAATCGCACAAAGGCATCTAGGAACACTAGTACTGAACCTTCTAATCCAACAGTTGGCTTGTAATTTTTTGGGGGGATGGGGGTGGGGGTTGGGTGGCGATATAACAAGGATACAAGTTTTTGGAGGTATGGACGTTTTTTCATAAATGGCGGCAATTTGAATATCCATCCAAGTTAGTCCTACTAGCCTTAATCTTGAGTTAAACTTTGAAAAGTGTTTGTTACCTGAAACGTGCTAGTAGGAATACATTGAATTGCCACCATAAATGAATAAGATTTATGCATAAATTATGGTCTCTCCTAGAAAGGACATTTCAATGTTTTACAAACTATTTCATCATTAAAGTTGCCGATTAAACACTGAAATAACAACAAGATAACATTTTTTAAATAACATTTCTTTGATAATAGTTGTCCAAGGGAAAGATGTGGTCAACATCCAACTTCTCCTCATGAAAAAACTAAAAATATGACACTTGGTAATGACTGGGACTGATAGAGTCAGGATGGCCGAGTGGTTAGCACTCGTGCCTCCCACCTCTGTGGACCCGGGATGGAATCTTGGGTTTGCATGTGGGCTAAGATTTGTCGATCTTCTTCTGACTCTGAGGGCTTTTCTCCGGGTTCTCCGGTTTTCCTCCCTCCACAAAACCGACTGTCACACCGAGATCTGTGCCGTCGAGCAATTAAACAAAAGCCACTGGCTTGGGAGAATGGGCAACAACTCCCATCGCAAAGACAATAAATAAATAAGTAAATAAATAAAAAAAAAATAAATAAATAAATAAAGAGTTACAGTCATACCTCTCAAGACGGACACCCTTGGGACTGGACTAAACTGTCCATTTTAGAGAGATATCCGTCTTATTGAGATTTTAAATACAGGAAATTACTGAGGCAGGGACCAAGTTTGGTGTCCGCCTTTAGAGATGTCAGTCTTATCTGGGTGTCTGTTTTGAGGGGTTCGACTGTATTCTATAAAGGGTAGGGATTAAGGTTTCAGCACAATTGCTTTTTTAGTGTTTTTGTTCACACAAATTTACACTAAAGTAAACTTCTCTCAAACTAATTGGGCAGGTTTACTGGTTAAATACTCTTGCTATTTAAAGAAAAAATATAAAATTTTCCCAACTCAATAAGGAAAAAGTATGGCCTCTAGTTTAATTTGGCAAATTTACCAGAAAGGTTTAGTCTACTGGAACTATAAAAGCAATCTCACCAGCGGTCGAATGTATTTCTTTAAACCCAACAGGTAGGGTTTAATAAGAGGGCTGAGCTTTGCCTTGTTAATGCCAGCCAATTGTAACATCAATCCTTGGAAGAAAATTACATTGAATTTAAATCTCGTTGTGTTTAAATCTTGACAACACTTCACTAGTAATAACTCTATTGTCTTCAAGCCAATCATATGTCTCTGTTATGTCTTAGTGTGACTTAATTGGTTTGAACAGAAAGCGGTAACAAATCTATCACCTTTAAGCCAATTATGATACACGTTTTTAAAATATGTTGTCTGTGAGCCAATTATACATCTCTATGATGTCTCACAAAGTCATATTTTAATTGGCTTACAAAGAAAGCAGCTATAATGAATTCTGGGCAGTGGCTAGACCTTGCTTGGAGCTGGTCTAGGATGGAGCAGAAAGTCCACTCCTTCCCCACAAGGCTTGGGTGGGCACCTGTGGGCTAGTGTGAGCACCCCCTCAGCCTGCCACGCCCAGGGCAGTACCCCTCCAATAGGCTGTCTACCTAGGGAGTTGCTCACCCGAGTTCTTTATAGTCTGTCCAAGAGAATTTCATGGAAGAGACCTAAAGTTATAGTGAAAATCATATTCTGAGGCAATTTTTAGAAAATCTGCTGCTTTTCCATATTTGAGCCAAACTTGGATTGATGATCTATCTACCTACGAAATACATCAACAGTCAAAGTTTCACTCAAATTCATCCAAGGTTTAGGATTGTCTGCACATTTTCAGAAAAATGCAAATTTGTCGGAACCACTATATATTGATGTCATCAGTTGAAAACATTAAATTTCAATGTCTCGAGAACCGTAAAAGATTTTGACAAACTTTTTCCACCACTATCTTCATCTAGCAAGGTCTATCCACTGTATTAATAAAATGTTTCTTTTCATATGCACTAACTTTAACAGTATTAACTCTTATCCTACTAGTTTTTTAAAATACAAAAACATGAAAAATTAATTATCTCAACAAAATTACA
This sequence comes from Hydrozoanthus tunicans, assembly GCA_026413305.1. Classification (NCBI taxonomy): domain Eukaryota; kingdom Metazoa; phylum Cnidaria; class Anthozoa; order Zoantharia; family Hydrozoanthidae; genus Hydrozoanthus; species Hydrozoanthus tunicans. The sequence continues at coordinate 13,827 of JAOBAT010056268.1, read as the reverse complement.
AACCTCAGAATTTGTTGAAGAAATGAACATTTTCAGAATCTACTCATGTAGACAAAGAAAATGAATGGTCACTTTGTAGCTTTCCAAGAAGTGGTTTTAAGTTACAAAATGTTTTAGTTTATGTGAAACCATTTTTAGCAGAATAACAGTTAATATTATTTTTACAGTAAGTTTTTAATTACCATTACTACTACTACTGACATGTGGATCATAACTATTAGGCAGTGTTTTTATAATTTTTGTTTTTATTATTACTACTGACTGTTTCTACCACTATTATTGTTACTATTTTCTGTTGTCAGTGTTATTTCTATCACCATGCATTCCCAAACTCTGACCTTCCTGTGTTCCCATTAAAAAATCCAGCTTCTGTTGGATGAGTCTTTCAACTGTTTCACAATCCAAGGTTTTTTGGATTTCACGGTCTACAACAGCATATTATTGATAAAAAGTTATTTTCACTTATTGTAGAAAAAGTCCAGTTTCAACTTCATACTATCCCAAATGAAAGCCGAAGGCTCTATAAGCGCTACTCCATAAATGAATATAATATTTGGAACAGAACTCTTGATAATGTGGTAGTGTTATGTGATAAATAAATTATCATCACAGTGGGATGATAGGAAAAGCTGACATTTTGAGCGTTAGCTCTTCGTCTGAGCATCTTGATAATTTGATTGTAACCTCTGCTTTTTCGCTACTTGAAATTAAACAATGATATGTATGCGAATTGTGTGCAGTGGGTACAAATAGTTATTCTAGTATTTGTACAAGTACAGCCAGACCAGTGTATATATGGAGTATGTTTTTTTTTTCAAAATTGAAGGGTTGGCTGGTTGGCAAGGTCTAGTGTGAGTGCACTGGCTAATCGAGTCAAAGGGTTGTAAAAGTTGAGAGCTTGGAAACAAAAAAAATTATTTTCCCAGTAAAAATTTAATTTAATGCATACATTAAGCCACATATTGTTTTTGTCTTCAAATTGTTTTTGTTTCATTAACTACACCAAGTTCATAAGAAAAAAAAGTCGAAAAATAGTCCTTGAGCTGGAGTTGAATCAGCGATGACAACATTAGTTCTACAGTTCCTGCTCTACCAAATAAGCTATCGAAGGGCTATAAATTTGAGAAATAATTATAACGCAGTCAAGCCTCACTCACCTACTTGCTCAGCACTAAGAACAAACTCTAACTTATCATCAACATATCGGTGGAGATGATGAGGGTGAAAGAGTGTTCCCATTACAAAAGCTTTGATATTTTCTCGCAGATCAACATGGTGGCGTGCTAGAATTCCACTGAAATAAAAAAAATGGCTTGAATCTAGGTCTACCCATCAAGTTTAAATGTCTAAGCACTAAGAACAGTTTTTCTTGGAATCATAATTATATATATATAACATAAAACTATGTATTTCCTGGCTTTTCTCCTTTTGTTTCTCACTATCTGAGTACTCAAATCAAGTTGTTGTTGTTATACTTAAGTCTTATACACAAAGCTACATGCCCTAGGTTGAGTTGAACAATTGAAGGGTGTAGTGCAAAAACAACATGACAATTGTACCAAATGGTAAATTCTCCCAATGGTCATGAAGAGATAACACGCTGGATAATGTAGGGAAAAATTACAACTCCATCAAGAGTCACACCATTTTTGCACTATAGCTAGACCCTTCAGTTTCATAAAAACATGTCTATTTATGCCTTTCAGCAGACTTAGGATGGTTGCTGGGTAACAAGCTACATCAGATATACAGCCCCCATTTTTTTGGTGTTGTGGATTGTCAAAGAGTTGAAGATCGATGGCTTTTCAAAGTACCTGCCACAACATAAGTTCAACTGTGACCAACAAGTAACACCAGACCTACCTAAATGGTAACCATGGTAACCTGTCAAACACTATTTTAATGGCAATCCAGTTGGTGAGACCCCCTGAAACCGGAATTTATTCAATGAATAAATGTTTAACAAAGTTTGACAATGCAATCTTGGTACAAATTTTAAATAAATTTATAGTGTCAAAATTGTTCTTACTTTAGTAACAGGCTTTAATTCCTTCTGACCTGCGAGGCCTTAGTGCCAATTTACTGGCAGTCTCCTAGTATCAATAGCACATAATTATGGGCAATACTGCTAATTTTCCTAATATTCCCTCAATCAAGTACAATAAGCACACTGCAACATTTGCTGTGGAGGTTCTGCCCCAGCTGTCAAAATATATTTCCACTGGCTATAGAAACATGGTACGGTACATAGCAAAAATTAAACTGACCATGAAGCCAGAACTACAATAACAAACCTTGACACCTGAACCATTGTAAACATTCCGAACTACCATAATCACAAATGGCTCCACATATCAATAAAATAGACAAGCTCTTGATCCATTCCATATGAGGAAAGTATTCCCCTTTTCATTCCAATTAATGTTGTTCATTGTTCATTAAAAGAGAAATCTAATCAAAATTATATTAACTTCGTTGAATAATGTCATATCTTTTATTTATGATCATATTTATCATTATTACTGATGCCAAGCCAAGTTTCTTGACAAACTAGAAAACAAAAGAAAAGAAAATTGAGCTCTTTTCATCAAAGAACCAACAGTATCAAAATGTTTCAAGACTAAATTAGGGAACATGATGACGTGACTATGTCAATGCAACAACTCACCTACAAACCCAAACACCCCAGCTGCTCTGAGCACTTGACAAATGTCAATAACTGGCAAAACAACAACACTTATTAACTGGCGGCCTGGAAAGAAATTCTGTAACTTTTAGCTTGCATATTATTTTTGTGTTCTGTAAAATAATTGATAGAGCGAAAAGAAGTGAAGTGGAAGTACGGGAGTGTAAAAGACAATTAAAAACCCTTTGACTCAAAGATTGTGTGCACAAGATTACAAAGTAACATCACTATGTTAGTCTAGTAAATACTCTGAATTCGAAGTCCCCTGTAAAAGAGTATAGAGCAAAATAGTGGTACAGAGTGGAAAAATCTTTCAATTGAAAGTTAATAATAGTATAGAATGGAATAATAGTAGTATAGGGTGGAAAGACTTCAAACACAAGGTTGTAAAATAAACAATAATATTATTTATTTTAATAAAATTTAAAAGTATGAAATTTAACTTTTTTCTTGGAGATGGATGCTGCTTCTTATCAAGAATGAGGATTGACAAATGTAAACACTGAGCATTGTGTCCCAGAAGAAGCATATTGAGAGTCTGAAAACCTGCAGTGGAGATGCTTGGCTTCAAAACCCAGAAACTAATAATAGAACAGTCCCTATTAAGGCCCATATAGTGTGGAAATTTAGTCAAAAAAAAAATACATAATACACTGTTATTAAGGTCTTCAGAGTAGTCTTCCCCATTTCTGGCCATGTTTCGCAACCAACCTTTTTTAAATATATTTTAACCACTTACCATGACCTTATAATAATTACTTAACAAATCAAGGCAATTAATCAAGACATTTGCGAGTGTGGAAAGGAAGTTAGGAAAGCAACCTACTGAAAACAGAGAGAAAAATTGGAGTTGAAAGCAACTGTTGGTAACAAGGGTCTAGTGAAAAAATGAACCAAGTTGACTTTGTATGAAATAATGCTAAATTTTTCCAATGGTCATGAAGGGATAATAGAGATAGATATTGTATGGAGAAATAACAGCTCAATCATGTCGTGTTGTTTTTTGTACTAGACCCTTCAATTTAACTGGAAAAAGATACAAACAAAAAATTTAAGCTATAAAAAATAGTAAGTAAATATTATATTTCTTGGGCTCCAGGATAGGTGGATAGGGCTGGGACTTATCAGAGAGAGAGAGAGAGAGAGAGAGAGAGAGAGAGAGAGAGAGAGAGAGAAAAGGAGAGAGAGAGAGCTTACAAAAAGTTGTCTCATAAGAGATGGGAAACTAATACCAGAACCTTTAAGCTTTAGATAGGGTGGTTATATTAGAGTATTCCCGGTATTTCATGCTGAAAGGATAAGTTTAAAGGAATCCCCCTCTTTTATACCTAACAAGTCCTCTTGTCAAAATTCAAAATTAACGGTTCAACAAGATCAAGTAATCAAGTCTGTTAATCATAGACTGAAGTGAAACATTACATTTCAAACTTGATTAGTTTCCGATTTTTCTCTACCTGTTCTCCCAGTATGTTCCTCTGCATAGCGGAAGACTGCCACTGTAACAATACCAACAACCATGAGAAAGAACATGAAGACAGTGCTCACAACTTCGTTTCGTATTCGCTTACAATCACAGTAACCAGACTGCTGCAACAGAGAACAACATACAATAATTGATCAGTAAAAAATGTTTAGTGCTGCAGGGTAGCCTGCAAAGCAGTGGTTTTTAGGGGAGAGGCAAAGTGTCATTCGGGCTGTGACATTAAACATGCAAGCCTTTTCTTCACTGGCACGCTCAGGTCTCAAGGCAACACTTGGGTCTCCACTTAAATTTATTTAGTGTTACTGTCACTATATATCATTGCCATAATCAATGTCACTAGTTACAATACCATATAGAACTTCAAAAGTAATGGCCCTTCTTACTTTCTGATTTTGCCCGAAAAGGGACTGCTACTTTCGGGTAGCTGTTATTTCCGGACAAGTAAAAAACGATTGTAAGTTGAATGGTCTCAGACAAAGACGGCACATACTACGAAGTTTAAAGTCAATGCCTATGATATTCATATTCCTACTATGTAATGTAAACCAATGAACAAACAGTAAACAAAACAGACTACCATAGTATTCTAAAAGTAACAGCCCTGGTTACTTTTGAAGTCTGCCAGCAAAAGGGGCAGCTACTTTGGGTGGGGTCGTTACTTTCAGGATTTAATAGGAGGGCAAAAAAGTACCGTTACTTTTGGGTAGCCATTTTTTTAAGGGGGCTGTTTGTACTTTCGGAATTCTACAGTTTATAGAAATGAAGTGATAGTTACCACTGGCACTCTCATGCTCACATCAGCTGAAAGCTCCAAGTCTGTTACCCCTGATAAGTTGTGAAATGAGTTCACTTCTCCCATTATTGTACCATCCACTTCTACTGACAACTTGTTCACACTCTCCATGCTTGTACGACTCCTTGCACTTGATCTTGGCTGCATTTTTTGCATATTATTAAAAGCGTTGTCATATTCTACTTCTATGGATGAGTACCTTGAAAAATAAAAATATTGAAATGTTCATCGTAAAGAAAAACAAAGAGAGTCATGATTATGCACTTCTCATTTAATGTCTCCCCCACCCCCTGACCCCAGGGGATGGGTCAGGGGAATTACACTTACAAATATCGGAAAGTAGGTTCATTTTTTTATGATCACTGGGGACTAGAGCTGACACAGACATTATGTTACTCACATACCCCTCTGTACCTAAAAAGCAATTAGTTCAAGAGAAGAATCAAAAATGAAAAAAATGAAAAAATCTAAGCACAATATCACATAAGTAAACTAAAACAACAAGATTTAAATTAAAGTCTTGGCATCCTCTCGATGCCATTATCAGAAATAAAGGATCTACAATGGTGCCAAGTTAAGTATGGTATTAAACAACAGACTAATAACTCAAATAACTTAATCTATCAGTCAAATGAAACCCCCATCCTAACTCCCTGGGACATACTGGGGGAAAGGTAGGGGTACGGAAGCTTTATTGAACAAAAAGATGGCCCAAGAGGGTGGGGGATTTCTCAAATATTGTTGCCCTACCTATGTACCCTGGGGGAAGGCATGGAACTTTGTCAACACTTGATCTTTGAGATCTGATCGGCCCTCAGTCTAAGAAATAGAAGAATGCCCCTATATATCCTGGGGGATTTGACGCCATTTGCTTTGTTAGGGACAAAATATGTGGCCCCGGGGGGTATGGCTTTTGAGCATATTAGGCAGCACTTGTTTGCCATGTCCCAACCTTGCCCCAGGGGGATAGGGTTGGGGTTTCTTTTGACTGATTCATAAATTTTATGCAAAAGAAAAAAGATTCACTATATGAAAAAACAGATTCAAAAAGCACTCTAGTAGCTAAAAAAAAATCATAATGCCATAAATAAAAACTTTTGCAGAAATCACACAGATACTTCTTGTAACAATCCAAAAGTGCATACTGGTTATTTTGCACATGCACCGCTTATCACATTCAGCACAACACAAGGGGACTTAGTGCCGACATGCTAGCTACCCTGGGGAAAATTTCAGATTTCAATTGGTGTTTTTAGGGTAATCTTAAAACCAAGAGATATTTTTAGGGTACAAAATTTTTATCCCTTGGTATTATTTAGGGTAATTTGGGACTTTTCCAAGGGTCATCCTTACCATTTTGTACCCGAAGTAACCCCCCCCCCCTCCCATCCCGTTCCTGGGCACTTGCCATTAAACAGGATGTACCAGGTGAACAAGAATTGCAACAATCTTGAAGAACTGAACAGAAACAAGGAATTGCAACCAATAATAAATACAAAGATTAGACAATTTTGCTTCTTGTTGTTGTTTGTGTCTGTTTCTCACATAACCCAACGATCCCTGATTAGTGATACATGCCCCGGGGGAGGTGGACCAGTTAACTGAAAGAATCCCTGCGGCTAAATTTTTGTACTCACCCATACTTCATTATGCGTACGAAGACAATGATCTTCAAAACCAAAATATTGGAGGTAAACCTCGCTTTTCGAGCAACCAAAAATTCTCGAAATCACTGTTAGAGTTAGGAGTACTTAATGGTTAGGGTTTGGGTAAGGATTATATCTTTCAATTCCCAAAACGAAAATGTGGAGTTTGGCGACCATAAACTGCATGGAAGAGAGAAGACGGCAGCCATTACTGTACGCATAATTAAGTATGGGCGAGTACGGAAGATCTAATTTGTATTATTCCCGAAACGAAAATGTGAAGTTTGGCGACCATAAACTGCATAAAATGTGAGGTTTGGCGGCCCTTATTCCTAACTGATGCATAATTAAGTATAGGTGAGTATGGACCAAAAGACGAACTTCCTTTTTCATTTTGTTATTTTTTACCGTTATCGTCTACACTCATCAAAGTTTGAGTATTACAGACGTTAAGATAGAAAATATTTTAGTTTGTGACAGTACAGAACGAGGTGTCACTGACTTTTTCTAGTTTAGCTTTTAAGACCGACGCTTTTAACATATTGGGGGAAAAGCAGATAATTCAAAAGTTTGGCAGCTACCTTGTTTGATGAAAAGATGAGGATATCCCTCTAATCCTTGGTTCTTGAACTGACACAATACGACTTTTCTCCATTCTACATTTACCGCAACCCCCTGCCAGTTGCAGCGCAGATTCATTTGCTAAGTACTTCATGTAGGCCAAACTATAGAGGTCTTTCACATGGCCGGTCTTGCTTTTTTTAGTTTGTTTTCCTTTTCGAAACAATTTAAGAAATGCTAAACCATAAAAAACCGTTTACTGCGTCCGCAAATAAATAGTATACAATAGCTACTTATAGTGATCACCAACTTAAAAGTTTCCAAAAAATAATTTTTCACGGGGGATGACAGCCATAAGTCTAAGCGTTTTCTTTCGTTCAGAGGATAAAGCGGAATACCCCAAACCAGAATATCCATATTCATTTCGGAATATTTTCCAAATATTCATATTCCAGAGGCAAATATTCATATTCCCTGGTCTGGCTGGCCTATCTATTCCGAGGTCAAAATAGTCAAATATTCATTGTCATGATTGGGTCAGTGACATCTGTTAATCAACATATCATTATCTTGACTATCAAATTACTTGTACAATCTGTACTTATAGTCTTGACATGACACAAATAAATCAGTTTTGCATTGCTAAGCCTTGGTGTACGTTCTTTTGTTTTAACGATCTTAACATTCATTTATTCCGAGGCCAAAATTATGCAAATTTTTCATATTCCGAGGCCAAATATTTGCGAATATTCATATTCCAACCCGATTTCGTGGGCCTCCTACAGGACCCCTTACAGCGTTCCCGAAAATTTTTCAGTGAGCTCCCTAAGTTAGGTTTGTGATGCCCCTTGTGATGCCTCATCACACGATGTGCACGTGTGAACCCCTTGTGATACCTCATCACGTGATGTTCAGGTGTACATGCGTACCCCTACGATCCCTGGTTTCCGGTATTACGTGAATCCGGTATCCCGTGTGGTGCCCGGTCTTCGGTTTTAAGCGGACGAGAGTCTTCCCTCGGACAGGATACTAATGTATCGCAAGTAAGCCCCAATAGAAGCTGGTACTTGTTTAATTATACAGCAGAGTGAAACGGAACAAGTTAGGTAAACTGTCTTGCTCAAGGATCCAAGGTTTACGAGTCGATCGAACGCCTCTGAGCCGCTTTGTTTATCACGCTGACAGAGAAAGTAGTCATGCGTCCACCATCACATTTGGATCGTTCCTTCTTATTCTATCTGAGTCATACAGAATGCAGAAACGCAGGGGAGTGGTTTGGCTACCTGGCTGAAGTTTAGCTCAAAAATTAGGATGCTGTTTTAGCAAGGACACAGATGGGTTTTCTACTAATACGCGTACCTAGCTACCTGTGCTCACCTTCACAAATGGAAGTTATGGCAAACGATGCTTTGTACTCAAGGCTGATGGAGCAAGGAATGGTTGGATTAACCCCCACCCCTCCTTAAGGTTATTTAATTTCTCTCGTCATTGGAAACAAAAAAAAAGGCTACGGGGAATGCAAAAATATATTCCTTGGGAAATCCTCCCTTCAAACGAGGTTTGGAACCGCTCAAAATAAGTGCCCAGTCCATCCGAGCATGCACATTTTGAGCGGTTCCAAAGCTAAGCTGTTCCCAATAAATTAATATTTCCTTTGGACCTGATGGGTGGTTGCAAATAGACCAAGATGAATCATGAAATCAATTTAGCCATCAACTAATTTCTTGAGTTTTTTTTAATTCATTTCAAAGTTTTTCCGGTCATTGCAACGTGCGGTGTTCATGGAACGATTCTTCCAATGAAATCTTTTTCTTGTTATTTATCTAATCACTTAAGGAAATTCACAACTTTTTTCTAAAACATTTTATCCTGTAGTGCAAAGCCCCCGGATTTTTTTAATATCATTTAAAACACACATCCGGTACGTCAGATGAACAAAAATAGCGACTCGCTGAAGATATTAAATACACCTGTTGTCGCGACCAACCGAGAACGACGAAGAAGAGAGAGGAGATGCCCTTAATACTGATACGAGAACTCTCAACTGGATTTTACATTACACGAATATACACCGTTCTTTCACTTTAAACGGCGAGTCCGCCAGTAAAGCTGGTTAGTTCTAGGTTGTGAGAAGCAACGAATAGAATGCCACTTGATGAAATACAAAAAGACTTATCGTTCTCAGTTAACTGAACACGCAAGTAATTAATGTAACAACTAAAAAATTTTTTTTGTTAACTTGCTTCAGTCATTATTTGTCTTTGCTCATTTCTAAAATTCGCTTCAGAAATTTTAAAGTGTACCAAGAACTTCTCCCAACTGGAAATTAGAAGTCTGGACGTTAAGTCGCGACCTCAGTCTTCTCCTTATAAAATCAATATAAAATAAACCGATTGATTTTGAGAATACGAGGTTTGAATATCCATCAAAAATTCTCTTAGATGAGGAGCGAAATTCTTTCAACGTGTTCATACAAAGAGACAATTACGATAACTAATAAACTTGCTGTTTAACACTTTTTGAAACGAAAGGTTTTAAGAAAGATTGGTTCATAACGACTTCTATTTAGTAAAAGAACCTGACGTACTTATCAGTGCAACGAGAAAAAAAAATCTCAGTTTCATCTCCGAAAACAGATGGAGTGATTTAACTACCCTGGAAGCTCTGCGAAGCTAAGAACTTCAGTACTACATATTAGACAAGAACAGGGTTTGACGATTACTAGTTTAAAAAAATCTGAACGTTGAACACGGCACATAATGTACAGCCCATTGAACCTTGGGGTTTGTAGAAGCTCCAAACACGTTTAACGATTTCTTAACAAACACAGGCCTGAAGATAAGAGTGCGCAAAAGATTAAATTAAGTAGTTACAACACAAGAACAAGATTGCAAATGAACTGGGACGATAACACACCAAAGTAAAAATAAAGCCGATCGCAATAATGTAAGCGCAGCAACAAAACCTAAGTATAAGCGATCAGTTGAATTTAAACTAAATTCATAACGATTAACCTACAAGAAGAGTCACTTGTACAACGAAAGGACTCGACAATAATTTAAGATAAACACAGTTTGCCAATAGTAGTCTTCTGCATACAAAATATTTGATAAAGAAACGAAGTAAAAAACTTAGATAGTGTTTTTACCAATCTGAAATATGTTTTAGTTCTTCTCGATTAGAATAAATCTCAGACATTGTAACGTGGTCCCATTCTCCAGTTCTGTCTGCTTCTCTTCATCTTAAGATCTTCAAATAAACTGAATTGCTAGTTGTCCCGTAGCCCTTGTTCCCCCGCCTGTTTTTTGTCTGTCACCCATGTGAAATGAAGCCGGTATGTCACGCAGGCGTGGAATTGGGCAGTGGTGACACTGATGTGGGGATGGGAGAAGTAGCAATCTGTTGTGTAGGTGTGTTGGCCCCTGATAGAGCATTGGCTTGCATTGGCGAGTTCACTACCGACTGTCCTGATGCCAGTCTTTGTTGCTCCTGTTTTACAACCGGGTCTGCAAGTACAAAGGAATCTAGTTAGCGACTGGTAGACAAGTAACACTGTGCAACATACCCCTGGCTTTAAAAAACACGAGAGAAAATACGTTTGATAAATATTATAAGCTTTACACTATTGAGACAGGACAAGTAACAAAAAACGTCAGTGCATCAATAACAGGGTAGGCACATAAAACCACGAGCTTAAATTTCTTAAACAGTTTAATGACAATCCAAAAAACGACTTACAAAAGTATGGGTGTTCCATCGCCTCTCGCGCAGTCAATCGCTCCTACACACGGTAAACAAAGATTTGATAAACTAGAAGTGTGGGCTACAAATAACTGACATTCTCAACAAAACTCAATTAGCAATTTATTGTCTTCTTCAAAGACAAGTTAAAAGGATTGTAATACTTATTTTTGATATCTTTATTCAAATTAATAGTAATAATTTTATGTACTTGCCTACAATCTTACGAGTCAAACTTTTATACAACTTATCAGACTGCCATCCCTATAAATGGAAAAGTCACAATTTCTTGCCTCATTCCTCCTGCCACAGGGTGTCGGGGCTAAATATAGCCAAAGAAAACGTGTGATGCTCAGACGAAGGGCTAACGCTCGAAACATCAGCTTTTCCTATCATCTCACGGAGTCAAAAGTTTATTTATCACATAATACTACAAGTTTATATCCACTTGCCGTCGCATACAATATATTTTAAATACTACATACCTAAGTATCAAAACTGCTTCTACGAACCTGAATGTCATATCTGAGAAGTTTGTCCAGCAGATCAATGGCTTCAGGGCTTACTAAATGTTCATTTTCACTGTGGATGAAGCGTTCCCAGCGCTTTCTTGAGTGCCTGAATAGTAAAACACAAAAACACTAAAAAAAGGCCATCCATGCATGGTTAGAACCAACTTGTGTGCAATTTCAACCTTCCTTTCTTCTTCTTTTTATTTACATTTCAACTTACACACAAAGATGTATTAAATTTCGACGTATTTATATTTAGATTAGCAGAGTAATAAAGTTTATCATTACTACCACTGTTACATAAAATCATTTGAGCACTTTCATCATTTCCATTATTATTTTTATTATGATTAGTAATGTAATCATCATCATAATTGTTATAATCAATATCATCACCATCATTATTATCAGTCATCATAACCATCATCAAAACCATCATCACCAGGTTTATTATCAATCATTTTGATAATAAGCAACAACAACAACTAGGCAATTGAACTGTAACTGTTAAACATGCGTTCATTTTGAAACCAGAAAGACAGCTAACTTGCATACTCACCTCCCGAGAATATCATTAAATCTTGGATCCAGTTCAATATGGTATTTCTCAATATAATCGTATAGCTCATCTGTTCCCAAAACCTTGGCTATCCTCACCAACTATGGGAGTAAACAACAACGAGAGAGTTAGAACACAAACTTGCTACAAGTAGCAGTTCTCATCTTATTTAGCATAAAAGGTAAAAGTTCAGTTTTTATTACTGTTAATAAGTCAATAATAATTCTGCCAGTTCTCTGAATAAACAACCCAATTACTGGACTCCAAGGGCCTACGGTTTAACGACCTTATCTGAGAAGACGCGAAGGTCTAACCATTTGCAGATGTTAGAGCAAAGGCAGCACCTTCTCCTCAGTTATTTTAAGACCCTGAGTGAAGGTCGAACCCGGGCCTCCCGCATAAAAGACTGGCATCTTACCAAATGGGCTAACCAGGCAGCGGTACATATACAAAACAACAAGTAAATCACCCAATTTCATGTAAGCCACAATGGTAAGTGTATGCACATACCTGATCATAGTTATCATGTCCATGAAAAAATGGTTCTTTCCTAAAAATCTGTGAATAGTGGATGTTAGCAGAAAGTAGTGCTAAGACTAAACTAAAAACGGTCTACAAATCTTTTGACATCAAAATGTAAGAGGAGACATATGGGGACTTTACTACTTTAGTAAGTTGGTGGTTGGCCCAAAGGGGTCTTGACAGTTTTACAAAGTAGAATATCTACTCTTACCTTCTCAATAAGCAACAGGGCAAAATAGTAGTATAGGGCAGAATAATAGTATAGGGTGGAAATATCTTGAATACTCAATAGTAGTATAGGATGGAATAAAAATATAGAGTGAAAATATCTTGAAATGTCAATAGTTTAGTACAGCTGGGCAATATAGTAGTATAAAATGGAATGTTCCAAACACAAATTTTATATTTGTTTAGAAAAAATACATACTTAAATCAATATCTTCAGAAAGTAACTTGCCCAGATGGATGAGAGTGACAAAATCGCTGGATTTTAATAGTCACAGACCTAAATAATGTTCAAATAGGATGGAAACAGCTAAAAACTAATAATTGTACGAACCCAATTAAAGCCAGTATAGGGTGGGAAAAAAATACTCAAATTGCTCAGAAAAAATAAACGTACATGTATTCTGGGGATAAGAGTCACCCTTGTAAACACTAGCCAAAAAATTATTTAAGCAATGAAAATTGAGTAGTATTCAATATCATGAGATGGCTAAATTTTGACTTGATTACCAGTCATCGACAGGCATAAAAATATTAATTAATGCCAAAAACTGTAATTATGGTAAATTAATGGTCACCATGGCAAAAAAAATTCTTCACAAGCATTAAAAACCCTTTGTAATCAGCTTTATTATCATTGTTACAGTGATGGTTATCACCCCAATTGTATGTCCTCCTCACTAAATTTAAAAAATGCAAATACTTAAAGCTCTATCTAGAAAACAATCTAGGAACAATTGTAGTTGTGTTTCACTCTTACCATGCTGGCAAGCATGCAACCAAAACTCCACATGTCAAGAGAATAATCATATTCCTGCAGAAAAATGTTGTAAAACACCACATAATTATTTAGTAGGAATCTATGTAGTAAGTATTAGAGTCAAGAGAAGTTATGCATGCAAAAGTGCCACGTGAAAACCGGTAGAAAAATAGAACTTCTACATTTTAAATACATCATTATAACAACTAGCCCAAGAAAAGAAAACTTCGTTCAATGAATCAATGTTTTGGACCAAGAAATGAGTCCTGAACTTGTACAACAATATTTCGACTTTATTTCAAGTCATAGTCATGTTGAAAATAATTTACTATGACTTGA
>JAOBAT010056257.1:0-18375 GCA_026413305.1 Hydrozoanthus tunicans | reverse complement strand
AATCTATGATTATGTAAAAAATGGCGACCTGTATATTTACCCCCCGGGGGAGGGGGTTCTTCGGGGTTAAAAGGGTAGGGATGACCGTCAGAAAAATCTCTCAAAACACCTTAAAAATACTTCTCCGTTTTGAAATTACCCTAAAAAATACCAATTGAAAACTGAAATTTTTCCCTGCATAGCTAAGTTCCATCGTGTTGTGCTGAACTTGATATGCATTATCTAAAGGCGCGCCAGTGATAGGACATTCGCCAAAAGACTTTTGTCTTTTGCTAAAACACGGGACTGCAAGCAGCCCGATAGCTTGGTGTTTTCCAACCCTAAAAAATAGCAGGCTCTTGGTTTAACACAGGATTTCTTTTTACAACCTCTAAAAAGTACTGGACTGGCCATTTTGACCCCTAAAAAATACCTTCCACCCAAACAATGAGAGTACCCCCCCCCCCTTTCCCCCGGGATATTTACCCATGTTTCCAAGAGCAGAAACGTCTAAAACTGCTTATAAAAACGCATAATCTACAAACCTCGAATTTGACATACACAGTGTTGATTGTGCAAAGAAGAGTTTTATCAATTTTTACTTTCCCTGGGTTTCATTTAGTGGTGTAAGGCTCGCAATGCATTATGGTAAAAAGCCTAGCCGCCATCTTTTTCAAAATGATTTTAAAACTGCATGCTTAGTTTATTCTTGATCTTAGCTTTAGAAGGCATTTTCCGTGTTTTCTCACTCTGCTGAAAACACAAGTTATTGTTGGGAGAACAAGAGAACAGGTTTGGACCACGGGCTGAAAGCGATTATGGAAACACGGAAAATATTTTCTGAAGCTCTTGTAAAATGATAACTTATGACGTCATTCATGATCTCCTCGGCCAATCAGAGCGCGTTTTTACTGAACTTAATTTTAAATCAAAATACAAAATGCTATCAGCCTAAAAATACAAAAATCTGAAAATGGAGAAAAACAACATCAGCTGCAGAAAATTCATCTTAGCTTTTAATTTGCTGTCATTTTCACGAACGGTTTTGATAGACCAATTAACCCGCAAGTTTCAACAAACCTGTTTCGCAGGATTTGCCGGTAAACCCAACTTTACACTGACAGTAGTCTGGTGCGATGCAGGAACCCTCGTTCAAACAGCCATTCACACAGACAGCTGATGAAAAAAGCGCATGTAAAGTATTATATAAAGCATCATAAAAATTCTATATATTTCGGACAGTAATTACATATCATCTCAGCAAGCCAACGCAGTTTTCAAAACCTCTCTGGGACTATAAAATGTACTATTTTTTAATTAGGTCTATGAAATGGATTTACTGATTGGTTGTTTCTTTATTCAAGCTTTTTATCAGTCTACACAATCTATATATTAACGAAATTCACAGACATATATAGCCTTGCTGTTTAACAGCAGAACATACTACAAAGTTATACCTACAAGAACTAAGTTGGGTGACCAACTCCCTAGAAGTTTTTGTAGTTTATCCAGGGTCAGAGCGCTCGTCTGACTTAAGCCTTTTATATCTCTTTTAAATAAATTGATGATTTCATCAAGCTGTGCGTAAATATGTGTCGAGCACTCTTATTAACAAGTGATATCCAATTTTTACCGCACATGATTTATCAGTTTAGAATAAGAAAGATGATTGTGATGATGACGATAATGATGATGATGATGATGATGATATTACCAAAAACTGAAGAATGATGATGGTAATAACAGTATCATTTGTAGCAAAGTATTAGCGTCTTCCCTTTACAAAGGCTCTCTTAAGTGTTATTCAGACTAACTAAAGCAAATTTATGAAAAAAGTTAACATTTACAAGATCGAAGTACTTTCGATACATAAAGCTTAAAAATTGTTCTCAAACTAGCTCACGTTGAGAGGGGCTAAGTATACTAGAAGTCTACCATAGAGAATAGGCCTTATGCATCTTAACATCAAACACCCCCAAGCCTCGCTTTCGAATACGAAAGTGTGAATATTTCCATAAATTAAATCCCAAATTAAAGCGTCCGCAAATGAAAATATTTCCTTCGTGAACATGGTTTGGATGTGCAATTGCACACACCTATTTCTTGAATACGAGGCTTGGTGGTGTAATGGACTAGTTAGATGTAAATATGCATATAAGGCCTATTGATACAAATGTCAAAACCTGACATAAAACTATTATTTTGTGCAGCATGTTTCCGCTGACCTTTACTACAGCTTGACCCATTCCATCCTCTAGCGCATGTGCAGTTGTTTGGACTTGAGCACAACCCACCGTTGAGACATGAAGGATTGCAAATGGCTGGGTATAAGCACGAAAATTAGCAGAATGCAAATAATATATGAAAAACTATAGAGAAATAATTACCGACTAAACTCAACACACATGCATAAAGCTCAACGATCATTTGTTTAAAAAGGCATAAGATATTACAAGATAAAGAATGTGCAACGGCAATCCTTGCCTCTGATTGGCTGTATTTTTCAAGACATGGGCTAAATCCTAATATACTGCAAATAAACGTCTCAATAACTTCTAGACTTGCTAAGTACTAAAACTCCATGTCGTTACCTTTCTGGCAGTTGGTCCCTGTGTATCCAAGGCCACAATAACAGGTACTGTTTCTACAGAAGCCATTATTCTGACAGGGGGGCCAACAGCCAGCTTTGGATTGAAAACAACAGTGTCGGTCAAGATGAAAGGTAAGACAAGAACATTAAAAACTACCAATGCAACTTGTAGATGGTTATGGAAGTTGACAGATAAAGGGAGGAACAAAACCAATTTAAAAACACAGTGCAAAGATAGCACTATTGATAAAAAAAATTATGGCTGTACGTTCCATCACAAGACCTCGCAAAGCTAACATGGTAAAAAGGTACACAAAAAACATACTTTGCAAGCTCGCACGGATTTAGTTTTTATGTACGCTAGGCCTTCTTAGTATTGTCAGCGGTGTTCTTTTAACTACAGTTATCTTCACGCAACTGGATTGGACGGAAACAAGCTGAGTTTGAGAATGAGATGAATAGATTTACCTTTACATGAAGTGGCATTATTCCCATCTGAGACCATGCCTTTTGGGCACGTTAAACATATTCTTGACCCCTCGTTTGGTTGGTATTTGTTTCCATGACAACCAATACAAATTGATCTGTGTACGTCGTGAAAAGTTCCAGATGGACATTTGGCTAGAAAAAATGTTAAGTCAATACATGAGCAAGTTGGAAAACCATTTTCCAATAATACCTTTCTTTTCCCTTTCAACAAACAAAAGCAGGTGATAAAATAAGAGCTAAATTGACTTCTAAGAGGTTTAAAAGTACTTGAGCAACGTATTATTAGCCTAAAGCTAAAGTTTTTTTTATCAAACTGTCGTATTAGACCAGTATTTCATCTACCAATTTTAAAGTGACGTTTTTTCCCTGAGTGTGAGGCATTCATCCATCGTAGGTTAGCCCTCGGTGGAAACTGGCGCTAGCATTTATATAGGTTGCTTAAAGACACAGTACCGAGAGGTCAGGACAGGGACCGAATATACATTTCTAAGGGTACAAGTCAAGCACCATAACCATTCCATCACTGAACCACTGACAAACTGAATACAAAACTAGCCGGACTTACTACACAGTGTTTTCTTTAGAACGAATCCATGATTACAGCAGGTGGTCTTCTGGAAAGAAGTGACATTGTTGATAGTATCCAACATCCAGCCCCTAACCTGTAAAATCTTCGAAACAGGCTTTTTTAGAAGAAACTCGAATAAGCTGGCGTTAATTAGACATTTGTGAATGTTCCTTTCTTGTAGTGAAGACATTAAGGGCCTCCAACGAAACTCGAAAAGCCCCCTGATCGTAGCGCTGCTGTTACTAGCATTGACGGTAACCTGACCAAGTTTTGCAGTAAGATTTGGGCACAGTTTAAGCCTCTCACGGACGATGTGAAATACGTCCGTTATAACAACCACTGCTTGGGTGTAGTTCAATGACGATTTTGTGTTGTTCTGACCAGCACTGTATCCAATAGTAGCTGCTGCCGTGAAGCAGGGACTGCTAACAGGTGCTTGAAATAATGAAAAACGAAAATAGTAAAGAATATGCATAAGACATGCTGTAAAAGACTCAAACAAATAAACAAATAAACGTGTTCAGTGCAAGTGAAAACCACATAACATGCATGTGGCAACATGGCCTACACCCGGACTTAACGTAAGCTAGTAATTATGAATTTTCAGTTTTTGTTTTGCCAATAGTACTAAGTCTACCCATCTTGAAACAATTAACTGATAAGAAACCATCCATTTTTCTGTTTGTTTGTGGCTATAAAATTAGGAATTTTTAAATGTAACTATAGGCGGCAGCGCAGTGGCCGAGCGGTTAGCGTGTTCGACTCGTAGTTTTGAGCCCCAGTCAGACCACTGTGTAGTGTCCTTGAACAAGACACTTTGCCTGACGTTGTTCCAAATGACTCAGCTGTACAATTGAGTACCAGTTCACTGGGGCTAACCTGCAATGGTTTAGCGTCCTGTCCAGGGGGAGTCAAAGTCTCTAGAACGCTTAACACTACAGAAACCGGATATAAGCGCCGACCCTATGAACCACTTAGGCTCGAGAAAGGATTAGCTTTGTAGCTAATAAAGAGAAACTAAATGGAATCAATACAGTCTTAACTAACCTCGTTCACATGCGTTACCAGAATAACCAATCAGACAGCGGCAAACACCATTCAAGCAGCTCCCGCCGTTTTGACAGCTAGGCGAGCATCTCATGAGAACACAACGACCACATGGGCCTTGATTACGACGACAGCACTTATATCCAATGCTACAAGACGAATCACCTGCACAGGTACGTGGAGAACACGTGGGGTCTCGCACTGTAACGGGTAATTGGCCGAGAGGACAAGCTCCTTGATAAAAGCAGTAACCATGATTAATGATTATAGAAACCGGAACTTCACTCGGGGGGGGGGGGGTAAAATAACTGAGAAGAAATTGCCGTCTCTCTAACATTTGCAAACAATTAGACCTTCTCGTATAAGGACGTTAAACCGCAGGTCCCAGATTCCAGTTCTCGAAGGGGAACTCGAGTCCTATTGCCTGTTCACCCGTGACTAATTGAGTCAAAATGTTATAAAGGCAAGTAAAAGCAAAAACTGCATGGATTTCACGTGCACTTTCTATGATGCACGGCCGTTTGGCACAACAACGAGCACTTTTCAGGTTGGTTGAGAAATTTGTGCAGTTGTTTAGGTACGATTTGATGCTTCTGTGTTTTGCTGGATAGTTAAACAACTTAAGCTTCAGTTTTCACTGAGCTGACTTGGTAAATATATGGACCGAGTTAGCGTGTTCTATTGTGGGAAGCCATTGCATTGTCAGGTATAGGCCTCACTTAAACCATATAATGGTGTCTAATCATCTATATGTAGGTAAAGGACATTACCAATCAGTATAAGGAACAGCAGCACTAGTGATCAATGAGGTCAGAGGAATGAATTCAGATGAAGCCTTGAACTCCTGTATTTTTCGGCTTGTCATTTTAACTAACTGAAAATAAGGCGTTTGGTATGTACTAACATGAAAAGCTCTTAGTTTGGGTTTAAAACGTCCAAAAGAATTCTGAAATCCCTACTTTTACACTATCAATTATTCGTAGAGCTTACAGGGTTTTACTATAGTTAATTTGTATTGTTTTCTTACCAGAACTTGCAGCTTGTTTTCTGACAGGTGCTGTGCAAGAGAGACCTCCGCATTGGTTTCGACAGCATTTCTTATTGGTAGAACAGTCATCGTCTTGTTGGCAGTCATTTGCACAGGGTGTCGACGTAACTGTCGAGTCTGTGGAGATGTTCAGGGGACACAATCCTGGCTTTCCAGCTAGCGCTTTTTTATCAAAACATAATTTACCATAATTAGAATTACCATTGATATAAGTTGAAAAAATCTAGCTATTTTAACTTTTTGGGCGTTTTTCTTTCAAATATACATCTGTACTGGTCTAGAAGAGCTCACGTAGTTAAAATCTTAATCATATGAAGCAAAACTACCTTTGTTTAGTTGTTCTTTCCATTATTTTCACCCACAACAAAATTGAGTTCTAAGTATAGTGTACTGAGGTAGCTTGTCAACACACACATAAGTGGTTTGATGTCATCGAAGGAAAACAAGACTATTAGAACATTTAAGCGCGAGCTCATTTGTTGGATTTGAACAGGTTTCCAAACAATAAGACGAGCAAGTTGCACCGTAATCAATAATAATGATGATAATAATAATATTAATAACAATGATCTTGATAATAACAACAATATGTGGTACCATGACAGTAATCATAATTTGTAACAAAAAATAAATAACAAATCTTGATCGAAAATAGCAATAATGATAATAGAGGTTAATGATACAGTGATAGTCATTCAGCTAACTATTTTATAATTACATTCCCCTATATGAGCTAATTTGAGTTTTATCGAAGTTAAATGATTTAACCTACAACAACAAAAATGAGTCTTTCAAAAGCCAAGACTTAGGAAAAGGCAAAGACAAGCTGTTAAGACTGGGTCTTGACTTGATCTGGGTATTGGTGACCAGTAGTGAACTGCATTGAGATAATCTAGTTCTGATGTTACAAGGGTTTTCACAGTGTCTAAACTTCAGCCCCGACGCAGATTTACATACAGTGGCAGTTTGTCTGTCTAAGCTAATACGAGGATCAGAAATTGAAGACTATCTTTTAATTCTGGTTAATACAGTTTGAAAGTTAAACCGAGGTACTTCATGCTTGAAGTTAACGAAATTTGCTAAAAATAACAAAGCCGGGATGAATGAATGAGCACTTCAGTATATTTCGACCTAAATCAAAGCATCAGTTCAGAGTGAGGAACAAAACCAAAAACTATCATTTATAGAGGTTATCTATGAGAGAGTTAAGCATAATAAAGTTCTTAAGATTTTACAAAAGTTTTAGTTTCCTGAGAGGTTTTTAGTCCTGGCCTAAAGAGATATTCTTCTATGCACGGTCTAGAGAATTATTCTTCAAACAGTAAGTCAAAATGTCATTAATATTTTGATGCAAGTATAGTAGCTGGAACACTTTGCCTTTTCTAGAGACCCTGGCTATCAAAAACCGTCAACCTTTACTTAATTCTGGACTAAAAGCCTCTCGGGAACAAACTTTTTTAAAATTTTAAGTGTCCTTAATATGTTAGTTAACGCATGGCCTCTATAAACATCGCTAGGCAGCATGCACAAGGTCTTCTGTCTTGTCTGTGCTACAAAAATTAAAAATAGTTTATCCTTATGGCTGTTTAAATTTCACCATTGTCACGGTTTTAATATGCGTAGTCTTTCAAAAGTTCAAATCAAACCTGTTTTAACTTACCTTTTTGAAATTGCCTTCGAAAATTTGTAGCACCTTCCACTTTCCCTTAAAATGAACGTAATTTTTTTACATTTTTCAGGGATACAAAAAACCAACATACAGCAACTCAGAGTGTAACTGAAAATACACTGTCATTTTGGTTTCGAAGTAAAAGTGTGATAATTATAGGACGTTTTCTTAAAGCTTAATTATTTGTTCATTTAATCATCTACATAAAAGAAAAAGTTGTTCTCTGTATATATGCGAAGAAATTACTAACGCAACGGCTAAAAAAAACTCAGAATCTCAACGAAGAACGAACCTTTGTGTATTACCTCGTCTGTAACATGGGATGTTTTCTGTCTTTCTGTCGTAGGTCAGTTGTTACTCCTAATCAAATGTGTTGCAAGGTCACAAATTCGATTTTCATTGAGTTATTTTAAAAGCGTTTTTCTTGTTCTCTTTTGCAATTTCTTTAATGTAAAATATTTAGTTCAAATTTATCAGTGTAACACATTTTAAACGGTCCACTTGATTCGAAAGAGGCTGCTTCATGTTGGCTAATGACAGACGGCAATCTTTCTTGGTCACTGAGTGACCCATTTTTAGCCTCTTGCATGAAGATTGAAACGCGAAGGGCTAAATTTCCAGACTCACCCTTACTTCATTATGCATTCAAAGCTTAATTGATCTTCAGATCTTCAGACCAAAATATCGGAGATAAACTTCACTTTAATTTACGAACAAGGAAAAATTCTCGAAATCACTGTTAGGGTTAGGAGTGATGGTGAAGTTTGGGGTAAGGATTATATAATCCCCGAAATGAAATTGTTGTGTTTGATGACCATAAACTGCATGAAAATGTACTGTATTATACTGTATACATAAATTAAGCCAGTTTGGGTAAGTACGGAAGTTTTATCACGCGAAGTCATTTTATGTGCTTCACAGAAGTTTTTTTGTTACAAACATTTTACTTTGATTTGATTGGTACTAACGTTGTCACTCAAGGTCAACACTCACTCTGGTTGCAGTTTTTTCCTGTCCATCCGGAACAGCATTTTCTAACAAATCGAAACCGCAGTTTCCTTTCATACCTGGGGCTATTCACAGTTTTTATTCTGAAATTGTAATGCAATAAAATTTGATGAGTTACTAGAAGAATTGCTTAAAACTAAAGACGAAATGTTTACAGACAAGAAAAATGTTAATTGGAAATAACAAAAAATATTCATCTCCTCAAAGCACTTAAGTATTTTGAGAGCCAGTATGTTTTAGGATTAGAGATAGTTCAAAATACTTACAATTAATCCCCTAAAGCATAACAAAATGCCAAGTGTTTTTCTTGTTTTAGAAAGATTAAGTTAAAGACCTAGATAAATGTCAGAGAACCACGAAGTTTAAAGCTGAAGTACCAATTACTTGATAATTAAATAAAATCACCCGATAGGAAATTTCTCACCAAAATGCACGGGTACATATGGTTTGAAACAACAAAACACAAATCCCTCTGGTCATGTAAGCCGTTCAGCCTGTCATTTGGGTACTTTTTTCGGAGTGCTACTAAACATGATTTTATGAATTCGCCATACCAAAGAAGTTCAGACCAATAGACACATTCTTCATAAGACATTTTTCATTTAAATTCTCTGAGAACGACATGTGAAAACCAAAATGCCTTATAGCGTGCCCAAATTCCGCTGCGGGTTTCGTGTTTAAACGCTTTCTTTCCTCTTTCGGTCGACACTTAGCCCACATATAAGCTGATTGACGAGAAATGAAAAACTCCAGAGCACTCTAGATTTAGTTGAAATTAAATCCATTAAAAGCGTCATAAAACTGGCAGCCGTAGTGGCTATGTGACCTCCAAGTGACCGAACCAGTCAAAGGTCCTACTCTAATTCTCAAGATATTTAAAATGCTCACGAAAAATAATTTAGGCTCGAGATAAAGGTGTGATACATATTTTCCATACTAAACTTAATTTGCACGTTCGAAGACGTCCAATTTGACAAAGCATTTTTCCTTGCGTGCCCGAAAACTTGATAGCAACAAGGTATGATAAAAAATGTTGCCAACTAGTTGAATAAACCAGAGGAACTGTTTAAAACAAGCAATTACCAGCATTTCTCACTTCGCAATCCAATCCGAAAGAATCTTAAACATTGTATCGTTTTAGTTTCTTAAGTGACCAAAATAATCTTACCAGAATGCTATCAGAGAAGAGTTTAACCACCTGCTTAGGTAATTGAGTGTTATACTAATAGTTCTTGCAAAACTCCATGCTGAGTTCAAAACTATATTAGCCCGTCTTCAAGCGTAAACCAAAATATCCTAACTAAACCTGGAAAACTATTTTTTTGCTCTTTAATGGCAAAGGCAGCAAATTTACAACATTTAAAAAATTTCGAAAGCTAACAACTTCTATAAATACATGTAGGTAGCTACTTTGAGGGAAAGTAGATTCAATATAGCAGTATGTAAATTTTTCAGTTATAACTTGGAAGAGCGTTTGAGAAAACCTGAGCATGATAGTTAAAATAAACATGAATGATTCAGTTTTAAGCTTTGAGTTTTTTTATGTGAGTTTGATTCTTTCATTTCTCCGGATAGTCAAAGTTCAAGCCAATTGATAAACCCCTGGGGGTAATTTATGTAAAATCCTTATCTGATTTGCTCTAAATAAAATCGTTTGGATGCTGCACGAATTAATGTCAAGTTAGTAACATTGGCACGATAAAGTGTTTTTGATGACAAATTACAGAACAGTATACAAGACGTTTTCATGCCTCGAACTATTTGTTTTATCTTATCTAACATATCGCCTTAAGAAATGTTTCAACACTAGCTCTCTCGAAGATAAGTATGCTTGTATTTTGTGACTTGTATATAAAAGATAAATTGCCTCAGTCGCTTCTGCTAGGAGAAGCATGCATCTTACAGTGGTCATAAATAAACTAAACAGCAATCGAGTTAATCCAACTTATGCTCCGCAGCAATTTCAATCATTGAACTATAAAAGAGCGAGCGATATTCAGCGTACTCTTTAGGTTGAATAAGACTGCAAATACAGAAGAAGAACGTACAGACTGGGATTATGGCGAAAAAGAGCAAACAAGTTGTTTAATCGTCCACATACCAAAGAGTTTATGATACTCCTTTAATTAGTATTAACTATTTTCAGCACATGATAATACCGATTATCGCAATTGTACAGGCCTGATTCGATCTTTTATTTGAAGCACCTACAACGTTTCCAAGCCCAAAAATGCACGCATTTACTATTTTGTATATTTTTACCCAAGTCACGGTATTACGCACGTATTTTGTTCAAAAAACCTCTGCCTTGGCTTTCTACGATGTATCTGTGACGTGGAAACACGTCAAGCTGGGAACTTACCGATGTATATTCCTGATTCCCCTTGCAATGACGTACGGTTCTCTGTACTCACAGAAGTGTTTTTTCTTTGTTTTTGACGAATCTTCTGTTGTTCCTTCTATATCAGTGAGTCTGTCTAGTTCATCTAGTCTGCAGTAACAAATAAAACTTGTTTTAATAGTGTTCTTGTAAGCAGTTTTTGACCTCCTTACTAGTTCTGATCTGGGATAAAAAATGGAGTCAGTAAACAGAATCATTCACAAACAAGATGCTTTTTGTTATTTCCCATTTGAAAAGTAAAAGAATCAAAATACAGGCAATGAAAAAATAGTTCGAAGAAATGTCTTTGTTTTTTTTTATTTTTCAGTAAACTGAACAGTTTTCACACCTTTCAAAATTCAAACTGAACATGTTTAAGAGCCAGATTCATAAGTTGCCCTTGTGAACCAACTTTTAAAACACATGACTGAAATGGATAAAACTAAGCCTGCTTGAGTTGGGAATAAAGAGCAAAGAAAGGAGTTTGAAAAAAAAAACCCGTGCGTTATGAGAGCAGAGTTCTTCACATTTCGGAGCACAAATAATAATGTTATTTGGCAAGCGTGCATAAAAATTACAAAGGTGTGCTACTGTATATTGCCAAAGGCCAGTATTTTTTTCCTGAAATCGTAGGCGTTGTTGGCAAAACATTTACGATATAAATTCCGGGAAAGGAAACATAACTGTTAAGTAAACATTCGCGAACTAATTACTTTGAAATGTTGTTTTTCTCTTTTTTTCGTTTGAACGTGTTTTTAAAAGTACAGCCCCACGCATTCTAACAAAGGTTTGGCGGATCTGCATCAACTCCTGTAGTTCGCCGGAAATGACATAAGAACTTGTTTTGGCTTTTCATGAAAACATGGCTAAAATTTCCACTAGTGGGTGGCTAAACAACTATTCTTTCAGATAGCTTTGTTTTTCTGTGAGCTCGGAAATGTTTGGAAAGAGAATTAAACCCTACTTAAATTAGACCACTGTCATATTTTTACCAGTGGTTTTGTTTAAACCACATCTTGACATCAAATTTAACTATGTAACTGAATGAAAAAGATTATAAGAAGATGATTGCCTCATAGTTACACGTGATACAATCACTGAGAACATCTGATCTTTCGGAAGACGAAAGGGTAGTTTTATCTTTCTACAATAACCAGATATGTTTGGCTTCATATGATCAGCTGATCTGTGGTCAAAACCTAACGAGAGTTGTGGTTAAAGAGCAAGATATATACTTACAAGTCCAGTCCCGTTTCCCCTTTACAACATACGTCAAACACGTTGCCAAAAACGACTAACGCTACAACCAGCTTTATCCAAAGTGCAGCGAAATGTCTCAAAGCCATTTTTAGGAGGAACGCGACGCTTTGAGGCTGGACTATGAAATGAGAAAGCTGAATTTCTTGTATATATTAACGACTTTGTAGTATCAATTGGTGCTCATACCAGTATGGTCAAGGCTTAACAGGCAATGCAATGATTAGCAGGCGGTTTTGTAGTGACCCACAGGAAAACAAGTGTAACATGATCCGACAAATGCCCAACGTCGTAATTTCCGTGTTACATGTATCATCTTTAAAGTTGTTATCGAGTGTCATCAAAGTTAACAACTGGCTCCAAAGAACGAAACTTATGCTTAACAGTATTCAGTTATATTTTAAATATACCATCTTCAAGGAAATTCTATCGGCAAGTTGAGACAGTTTGGTATTTTAATTTCTTACGCCGGCATTGGGGTTTTTCGAGATATTAGGCGGGAATATTTGCCGAAAGAACTACCGGATTCGAAGTTCTTGCATTCCACTAGTATCCGGGTGTTGAACAGGAGATGCTGAAAATGTAACTGCAAAATGTTGAAAATAGAGGAGAAGTTTGACGTTTTACAGTAACACGGCTGTGCATTTCTTCTGACTTGCGCACGCTTGTTTTTTTAGAGAGAGGCTGAAAGAGCAAACTAAAACATTTCGTTGTGTTTCTTCAGCTTTATTTTAGAAACCCAACCCCTTGTTGTTGTTACGAAGTCCCTTGTTTTAGATTTTGAAACCGCTTTTGTAGTTGGTTGGCAATGCGCATGAAATTATCGTTGCCTCCAATCATTATAGTTTTTACAGTGAGGTGCTGATGAATTGTGTGCAAATTGCGAGATTACTAAGTCATTCATAAAAAGCACTGTTTTGGATACTATATCCAGTTAAGAGGGAGGCTAAGATTTACGTGAAGAAAAATACTAGAGGAGCTTATGAAAGGAATTGCCTAGAAGGACTCTAACAGAACAAGGTTATGTCCATGGCTCCAATGACGGACGCGGCTAGCGATGCCGGTTCAGTTTAGCCTCATGTATAGTGCCAGTTGACACGAGGATAATTTTGTTGGTCACCAATATGGACAATTTAAATACTTTTATTTCTCACCTCATTTGGCTCCACACAGATAACAAGTGAAATAGGTTTCCGGCTTATTCTAAAAAGAAAAGATTCATGTTATATACTATTGTATAACACTATTACATCATGCATGATATATGGTGAACCAAGTGAGAGCAACTATAACGACCAGTATTGTAATAACTGGGATATTTGTATCCAACATTAACGAGATACTTAAGATATATGGGATATGTAGACCCGCCCTCTTAATTAGGTCTTCCTACTTAAAATTACTCTTTGTGGTATTTTCTTAACGTTACACAGACTCTTAAGCCAGCTGTAACAAACATTACGCTCAGCCAAAAGTTATTGTAAACAAAATGATTCAGGAACTATATATAACACATATTAGGAGATAAAGATACTGCAGTAAATACCCTCTCAGCTCGTAAATACTTTGTCTTGCCTGGAATAGCTTATCAGTTTGACTTTGTAGGGTCTCAGTCATGCACTCCTCGTTATCTAGCTAGCCTTCTGAATGCAGACACGCTTTGTAAAAATCATCATAAATATGACAAACTTGCCTTATTATATCATCGAAGCCTACTCAAAATGTTAACATAAAAAATATTTAAGACTGATGAATGAAACATTTTTGTTTTTAAAGATAGAACCAAAATTATATTGCCCGGCCTAGAATAAAGCTATGTCAATTGATGAATAGCTAGGCCTCCGAATTCCTCATTTCTCAAACAAAGATAGTTTTCATGTCAACCCTGATTTAAAACTGTCACGCTTATATACGTATATTGCGTTGTTTTTAAAGAGCTAGAAAATTCTCTAATGCGCTTTCCGCATAACTTTTTGACTCAATCATTTTCCAATACAAATCAGTTAAACTTTAGCCAATTCCAACTTTAGCTCACTAAAGTAGGTTCCTTGGTTTTCCAAATATGAAGTTGAGAATGAAACAAAGGTGAAGAGAGATCATTTCCTAACCTTTTCGAATAAGTTGTACAGAAACATATAAGTTATCGGAACCTAAAATGCTTCATTTGGCGCTTTAGGAATGAACGGCGCCTTTAATTGATAAAGTGGCGAACTCTGCGAAATTCTACAATTTGAATTTCAACGTGCATGTGTATAATGAATGAAAGTTTGAATGGTGTCTAGCTATAGTGCAGAGAATCAAGGGATCTCTCACAAATTGTTTTTAGTTTTTCATTATTTTCCTTTAAAAACCTAGAGAACCCGTTCTAGTCTTGAGTTGAACTTGTCTGCGAACTTAAAGCATCGATTAATAATTTTGAAATCTAAAATCCAGTTCAAGTTCTGAGAGAAAAATGCAGATTTTATAAATTTTTGTGAGATGCTGGCTGGGTGATCATCTTGACAATATTTTTCGTTATTCTATTCTAAATTGTCTACATCTTTTTTTAACATTACGCACTAATTGTTTGTTAAAACCAGATCACTGTTTATAAATTTGGTTATCGGGTTTACTGGTGCGTGCAATTGTTATAGAGTTTTCGCGGTGAGAGCAGTTAGTGTTGTGAACCGCCCGTTCAAGTGTTACTAAATAAATATACAATCGTATTTTTTGGCGTGTTGCATAGGTAGTTCCTTATAACAAAACACAAGTATAAGTAAGGGCTTCAAGAGTGCAGAATTAACCTCAAGGCCAAACTTAATAAAACCAGGATTAGACCAATCGGTTTAAAACTAATCATGTATAAATGTATAAAGCATATATACATATACACAGAAACATACGTGCAAACAGACAGGTATCAGTACAATTACCTACCCTCATACATGCAACTTTATCTACCTATTTATCTACATGCATACATACATACATTCACACATGCATACATAAATAGCATTTGTTTGTTTGTTTTTCAACATTTTTTCGATGACTTAAAGTACGTACAATAAATGCTAAGACTTGATCCCCCGTGTGTGTGTTGTTGCTAAAGAGAATTAAGTAGTTTTTTTTTAGATTCGTGACATCTTTATTAACATAAATTGAAAAAATTTCAAAAAATTTTTTTAAACAACGAACACAACCTAGCTGACAAATTTTGTTATGTAACCTCAAGAATGATTGCTTTTAGCAAGAGCATTTGAACTTCTAAGTTTGAACTGGGCAAGTATGAATTCGATTCAAAAGATTAAAAGGTCCTGCTATCATCTGTTGAGGTGCAAAATCCTGGATTATCATTAACAAAAAACTCTTTAAAACTGCAATTAATACCCATAGTAAACCCCTAATTGTAAATTTGGCATTTTTTGCGGAAGAAGTTTGAAATCACTTACATATAATAGATAAAGCAGCTATTGGGAACTAACCGTTAAAATGGACATATGCAAACAATGATTTACCACGGTATGAAATAGCTAAGCTTAAATATAAAAATCAAAGTTGATTATACTCAAAATGACGGTTAAACTACTGCATTTTTTCTGCTGCCTGACACTTCGCGAACTGGAAGCATTGGGTTTCAAATTGCCAGGACATATTAGTACGACCGATTCTTTTTCGCATCCTTTATTTTATGCATGCTCCAACCTCTTTCAATTTCAAATTCAATAATGTCTAAGAAATATGTAACATAAAGCTGCGAACGCCAAGACTTGCAATGGATTGCATAATTATTTTAATCCTCAAAGGTATTTAGCAAGAAAGGCATCGTTGTTCGAGAGGAAATAGCAAATGCAACTGGAACTAGCTAACTTTAATAGACAAAACCAATGAGGTGCCGAAAAAGGGAGGGACCAAAGGTAAGAAGTATTGTGCAATATTTTCGTAGACGAAATTTGCAGATGTTGTGTGACGAGGAAAAGAGGTGTAAAAATGACATTAAAAAAATTTCGTTTTTCTTTTATTCATGTGGGTTTATGGGGTTATTTGTTGATGCTTTTGATTGGCGATACTTGGATTATACCCCGTTCCAGTGGTAAGGCCTCACTTGAATTTATTGAACCTATACTGTATAAATGTACGTTTACACATATACCATTGAAAGATATCAGTCTTCCATGGTTATATCTAGGCTTTGGCTGAGCTGTACTGTTCTTAAATCCCATGACCAAACTCCCAGCTGGCCCCATAGCTCAGTTGGTTAGAGCGACGTAGATCTGTTCGTAGGTCATTGGTTTGAATCTCACCGAGGTCAGAGATTTTTTCTCGTTGCTTTGTGTGGGTTTTATAATTATAGGGTTCATTTTAAGTGGCACGGCTTCACTCGAGTCTTTATAAATGTTGTGTACTAACACATATACTACTGAAGGACAACATTAATTGTATCTACCCGAATGTGTCAACTAGATTTTTTAATGGAACGCGCAATATTTTTAAGTTTGCCAAAAATTTAGTGACACTACTAATTTCATCTTCAGCGGTGCAAAGTGATTCATTAAACAAGAAAATACTATATAATATAATTACACTTTGAACATTCCGTAACGGAATGTTCAAAGTCAAATAAAGAAACAAAAAAAAACAGTTCAAGGTTTACATGCTTAATTTGGGATTCGAGCTAAGGCTTTTCGAACTCAATATGAATGGCCTCTTTAATTAAAGTTGGAATTCTGTAGTACAAGGGAGTACAAGTTGACATTAACTAATATTTTGAAGCATTCTGTAATACAAGGGAGCGGCATAGCGGAGAGTTCTCTAAGTGTTTGAAAATTTTTGGCCACTCAATTTTGTAGTACCTGTTAAGTTGCAAAATATTTTGCAAATGCAAGATCACTGTTATGAATTATGCTCTTGAAAATTAAGTGTTAAAGGAAGTTGATTATAAACGGAATAAACGAATCCCACATTCTATACAACAATTTTGAAATGGTTGGCATTTTCTGCTTCTTATATAGTTTCTTAATTAAGATTTTGCATCTTCACAAATTTTAAACGCAAATTTGATACTGCATAATTTTCTTTCAGTTCCAGATTTTATGAAATATCAGTTGCATAAAATAGATATTCTCCATATCATTTAAGTAATTAGTTAACGCCAGGTAAATACACACACAATGTGTAATAGGAATAGGAGCATCGGCGGATCTATGCTGGGTGTTTTTAAAAGAACGAAAGGTTTTAAATGAACCACAAAATTTGCTGGTAAAATCTAAAGTGGAAATTGCGGTGGTTGCATACGCATTTTGAAAACATAATACTTCCCCAATTTCCCTAATTTCGAAATACAGATACAATTTCAAGACAGACTGGCGCCTTGCCAACTGGGCTGGTGGTTAAATATATGAATCGGGTGTCTATAAAAACCAATATTATAATTGGAAGTGAAAAGTTATTGTCAATCAATATATATTGCAAGTCGCTTGCATCGCCGCGAAATAAATAATGCGATTAATTAATGAGTTAACTATATATGCAGTGATCTATGATCCGGAAAGAATGATATTCATTGAACAGTTCATTAGTTTGGTCAGGAAAAAGAAAAGATTCCACCAGTGTCGCATTCATTCAAAGATCACACTTACTAAACACCTCGAAAAGTTCGAACAGACGGATTTTTTGTTCTGCCGTAACTTTAAATAACAAGTTTGCATTTTACAGAAGAAACTATGACCTCAGTTACACAATTATCACATCATTTATCTGAGTGACACGTCTCTGCGCAGTAGAACGAAGGTTATTTTTGATGTCTGGAATATTTGTAGCAGGTGGTGGATCGGATTGAAATTTTGTACATGATTCCAAATATTTACAATACATGAGATAAAACAAGAACACTGAGTTTTACTCACATTTGCACAAATCTCCAATTCTCTCCCCCTTCAAATGTGTGTCATTTTAATAGGGCTAGATCGGTTCGGACCTTTGTCGACTGAAACACGATCACAGAAACGAAAGAAATTTAAACTCTTATCCAGCTAAAAACTGTAGTTACCTAAACTAAACATGCATGTTAACTTTAAAACTACTGCTCGAAAACTTACAAAATGACCATTAATTTTCTTTGTTTTTACAAGTAGACTCTGAAATGTCCATTGCTTCAACAAATTCTGAAGTTTGTTGAAATTTTAAGACTCTGATTTTTAAAAATTCAGCAGGATAAGGTTTAAGTTGCCAGTAATGGCCGAGCGGTTAGCGTGTTTGACTGTCGTGAGTTCGAGCTGGGTAAACCACTTTATTAAATTTTCAATCTCGAATATTGCGATTCGCGCGTTCTGATTGGTTCATTCAATCTCGGTTATCAGCTCAT